>CAIGRF010068900.1:2930-24272 GCA_903798235.1 Fraxinus ornus | reverse complement strand
TTTTCAAAATTTTCCATGGAAAATTATACCAATCAAACACAATTAATTACAATTCTCAGTAAAACATTTTTTAAGAAAATCAATTCCCTGTAAAACATTTTATTTCCATCCATTTTCCACCCTTGCAATCAAACGGACCCTTAAATTCTTGCACCTGTCCTATACTTCTAGTGAAAGTTCAGCACGAATTCTAAATAATGACTGGACAGCAGTCCAACAAACAAGATATAAATTTATTTTTCTTTTTGATACTATCCAGTACTATTGAGTCAACCTTATCGAACATGGTCATTAGTAATCAACACACAACACAACTTGACATCTAACAAACTTAACAAAAAATCAGTAGTTTTTGAAGTTAACTTGGAGAAAAAGGGAATAAGATGTGTATCTCAGCAAATCTGACATACACAAGATGCTATTGAATCAAAAGCCACATGCATGCTAGTCTCTTCCAAATGTTGAAGCACATTAATTTGGCAGGCAAAGTGGTGATGAACTGAAATAACCATGAAATTTTTTATACCCCATCACCTGTATAGATAACCGTTTATCCTCTGAAATTGACCTCGACTCCTGCTAACGCAATATGGTGTTGTGCTGATGTTGTTTTGCTACCTATAATCATTAGGGTTTTCTTTGCTCTGGATGAGAGGGACGCCATCTTCCCGCCAGATTATCCTGTCTTCACATAATGCAGCTACTACCTCGACATACAATCTGTGCTCCTGATCATGAAAATTAAGGGTGTCAAGAAAATGAAAAAATAAGAGAGAAAAAAAAAGGGAAAGATGGTTAACACAGTGGAAGCGAATGTTCATAATTACAAATGAAACCAAGAATTGGATGGTAATTAATAATATTTCTCGAAACAGTAAAATATTTCATTTGGGCTGAGATATAAAAGTTGGATATAAATTTCGACCTCATGAAGAACCCTTGCAGCTAGCTCCTCTGCTGTGTCATTAGCAAGCACAGGAACTACCCTTTGAGCAAGTATACGGCCTGTGTCATAATGCTCATCAACATAATGGATTGTAGGACCAGAGTACCTGTATTAATATTGCAAGAGCAGAAAAATAAGATAGCTGAGAGAAGACACATTTTAGTGACAGCAGAAATCACTGCTCATATTTGGAGAAATGCAATACAGAAGGCAGACAATCAAGATGAACAAGCGAATTATCTATTAAAAAGTTTATGGTTGCATCCCAACGATTGATTATATCTAAGCAAATTGAAAAATTCAAATTGACAATTCTTATGACATGCTATGTGAAATTTGTTGACTGGAAGAGAGAAAATACGAGTAGAAATTTATTTTTTTGCTCATATATCAGAAGTTTGCATGATTGAGTTTACTCTGTCAATAACGATGGCAAGAAGAGAAAAAATTGTGAACTACACCATAACAATACATATACGAACTCTATTTGTCACTACAATGCACCTATCCAAACAAACAAAATTCTTAAGAGTAAAGAACAAAAGGTAGCATCTTTGAGCAATATTAGATAGCAAAAGATTGCTTCTATAGCCCAATTTTCAAATTTACACATTGCCTGCATGCATGTCACCTATAATTTGGAAATTTGTGCATCTCCATGACTAAAACTGTACAGTTTTGGCATGAAGCTACATTTCCAATGTCAGTATTTGCTAACTTTAAAGATAAAAGATAGTTCATTACCTTTTACAATTATGAATCATGATCATGATCACTAACAACTTTTTGGAATATCATAGGACGTAGTTCAATTCTCACATGAAGAAATTGAATTAAATACAGAACAGGAAACAAAAAGAAAGGAAAAAGATATATATTTGACATGTATACCTTGCTCCAGAAGCAATCACTGCTTTATGCACCTTAATGCCAAAATAACCTCTGCCACCAAATGCTGGAAGGAGTGAGGGATGAATATTTAATATGGATTTTGGATAAGCTTGAACCAACTCGGTCGGGATAAGCTTGAGATAACCAGCTAAAAGAATGAAATCAACTTTGTATGACCTGAATAAATTAAGGCAACACAATTGTTAGAAAGTATTAAGGACGTGGCAGATCAAGGAATGACAGAGATGTTGGGCTAAAAAAGGGTGGTAATGTGATACGATGTTGGATGTTGAAAAATAGTTCACTCAGATAAGCCAAGCCAAGCCAAGCACATGGATTAAAAGGCGGCAAAAATTACATGATAGTTAAAAAGTAGCTGAAATACTAGGAATTAAAGCATCAGAGTACTTTTGAATTCAGTTAAAACTCAAACTGCCCATACATTATTGGGCACAAGGTTCATCACTTTTGTCTGTGTTTTGTTCTTTTTGATGCTGAAATTCTATGAAAACAGAAGCATAAGATTCAAGGTAACCTCATTTCCCCTTCTGCTAAAAATTCAAATATCCCGTGCTAATAATCTTATGCTTTCGTTTATTCTAGATTTTCATTCAGGGTCCCAGAAATGGAAGAGAAGAAAAACAAGCTCCAAAAACTGATGAGAGAGAGGAATATACTTCAAATTTAAAAATTAACTGCTTGTTTTACTGTCGGCCTAAAAAATATTGAGGAAACTTTTATGCGTGAAACAAACTAATGTATGAGATAAAATGGGTGAGGCCATGCATTGACAATTAGATAATCTAGATAAATACTTTCAG
Source organism: Fraxinus ornus (assembly GCA_903798235.1). Taxonomy (NCBI): domain Eukaryota; kingdom Viridiplantae; phylum Streptophyta; class Magnoliopsida; order Lamiales; family Oleaceae; genus Fraxinus; species Fraxinus ornus. The sequence goes on along the minus strand of CAIGRF010068900.1, from coordinate 21,614 downwards.
AAGGTAGAAAAGTGTCAGAGTAAAAGAAGACAGGCTGACCTAAGTGCAGCTATAAGATCTTCTGTGGATAAACCCTCAGTTGCATCTTTATTTTTAGGGAAAAGAATAACAGGGATGCCGTTATCTCTTGCATACTTAGCACCTCCACAATCTACAATTCCAAAGGATTGAAGGATAAAATACCTGTAGAAATTAAACAACATTCTCTGCAAAATATAATTCATTCTGCAAATACTTTAATGGTTGCCACGTGAAGATTTACTGTATTAGGGATGCTCTTATCTCGGCGTACACAGCACCTTCATAATGTACCATTGCATCGGATCACATGATAAATACAAGTTGAGTATACACGGTGTAGAACAAAAGTGTGTGCCAAATACAAAAGCTTCGTACAAATTCTTCAATGGTTGCCACGTAAAAGAATAAGCAATTTCACAAGAATTAATGATAATACCCACTTATAAATTCAAACACTTCGAAACCCTAAGCCTAACAAAATAGGATAATTCTTGGTGTACAAAATGATGTCCAAAATTGCCAAATGGCAGCCCCTATTGGGGGGGCGCTTGGCCCCACAGGCACCCACCCAATAAGGGGCCGTCATTTGACAATTTTGAACATCATTTTGTACCCCATTTTGTACCAACAAAATATAACAGAAGACCATCTGTTTTCCAGAATCACGAATTCGACAAAATGGATTGAGTACACCATCGAGGGTCAACTTAGACATTGAACAATTAAGTAAATAAATTAATTCATCCAGAAAAGAAACAAAAAGAAGAAACTTCAATAATGTAGTCCATTTGACAGTTCATGTTAGCACCCAGAAGAATGAAAAATCTCATAATAATATGATTAGTGTACCGTATTTATTGGTGACCAAAACAGCAATATCTCCATGGACGGATCCATTAAGAGTAGCATCGAAAATTGACCTAAAATTTGAGCCTCCCCCAGATACAAACACTGCAAGATTTTTTCTTTTAACTTTCAATTTTACACTATTTTCTTCTATATCAGAAACCACTTTATGTTCTGTTTTTACTACACAATTTCTGCGCCGTAAATTTGTAGAGGCGGGTAAAATACTATGTGAAGAGAAGGAAGAATTGTTTTTGAACCAAACCCGCTTTGTGGAACGGATTTTGGATGAAAAATAGGTGGGTAGCGTCAAGAAGGAAGGGGTTTTAGGGCTTTGAATGGATTGAATTGGTGAGCTTGAAGAAGGACCAAGAATTGAACCTTGAGCTCGAATTGACATTGATCAAACACTTGAATTACCAGTGGTCGGAGTGGACAAATGGGTGAAAAAATTCGAAAAATTTTCAGTGCAGGTGATAGTTGGGGTTTGGGTGGGTGTAGGGTTTGAAGGAAGAAGCAGAATCTTCCTTGTCGGGACCTTCAGAGTTAAAATGGTCCCTAAAGTTAGTTTATTATCATTCACGTCCTTATCCTATATGTTTAGTGCGTAGTTGATCCTTTTTAATGAAAAACCAAATATACCCCTAATAGTAGAAGATCCAACCGTAAAATATAAACGGCCAGGAGCCGGTCCAATTTCGTATCACCGGTGGACCGCGTAACAGCTAATAATTACCAAAGACGCTCACAGAATTGAGAATTCACGCATGGAAATACTTGGTGCATATATTACTGTGCAACAACCAATCGCCATAACTGTAGCCGTGATCCGCCACCTTCTCGGCAAATCCGCTGCCATAGTATTTATCTTGAATTATGGAGGGAGTGGGAGCTAGGCTAGGGCGGTCCTCATCTCGATACGCTCCCGCCACCGTTTTCACCGGTCCCGTCCGAAAGTGGAAGAAGAAGTGGATCCACGTAACGCCGTCTAATTCCAATCAAACGGAAGCCAATGGAAGGGTTAACGGCGTTAATAGCTCTTCACATCTCTTGCTGTACAAATGGACACCGATCACTCCCCACCAAAACAAAGACAATAATGGTAATGACGGGAACAATGAATCGAAGAACTACAGTAACGACGACGATGATTCAGTGGAAGAGCCGCCTAAGCGTAAAGTTAAGTACATTCCGGTATGTATTTTGATATCTTCTTGATTTAGTATGTTTGCCTTCGCGATTTCATTGTATATGAAATGTATGTATGCTTGATGCTTCGGTGAGCTGGGTATGGACGTGGTGCCTTGAAATGTTGAATTTAACTGAGGATTGAATTGTTTGTATATAAAGTTATTGGTAATTTCTTTTTTTAAAGGCGAAATGTGGTTTTGGGTTCTTGAACTGGACTAAAATTGATAGTGATTCTGGGTTATATAACTTATATTTTCAAATTAGAAGCTGGAATTCTGGAATTGAGAGATGTTGAGAATTGCCTGGGTGAATCTCTGTTCTCGGATTTTCATTTGGTGATTTTTGGAAATTTCTGGGGGTAGGGGTGGGCGTGGGGCAGCAAAATCTGATTTCTTCAGTTCTAATTAAAAATTTAAACATCTAGAGGGGATAGAGAGTTTTTGGATACTTGAGAACAATGGGAAGAATGTAAAATTTTCCCCTTCTTTCTTTCCATTCATGGTGATCTTCAAGGTGAAAGAGACTGCAGAAGAAATTGCATTTAAAGAGGAAACCTAATAGTAAAGTTAGGACTTCAGAGGCTTTGATCGTGGCGCAATATTCTTGTAATTGTTTTTTGGGAGCTTTAACTCTGGGATATAGATATTAGGGAATCTTGCATTTGAAATTCGAGAGAAATTTTTGTGTGATAAAAGAGCTTCCTTTTCGAAATGGTGAAGGAATCAATTTATACTGCATGTGGATGTTATCGGTTGTTTTGAGCTAAGAATATACAGTTCCTGTTTTATCAAAAGGTTTTATTGTTTCCAGTAAGCTGGAAGGGCTGCATCTAAAGGCTATAAACAATACGAAATGTCATAAAATATATGTTATGGTGTGCGCATGTGTCTTCTCGTGTGTGTGCGCACCATGCTTCAAGCACATAGGGAGAACCTCATTTTTTTTCTGACTTTTCTTGCTCCAATTCAAGTTCACCTAATTCTATATCCTTTTTGTTTCCGCCATTTAACAAAATTCATTGTTTGTAAAGGAAACGATGGAATTCTAAAAATGGAATCCCATCCCCAACAGGGAAAGGCGTTCCCTTTTGCTTCTCCATCAAAACACAAATGGAGTTTTTTCATTTTACTTCAAGCTTATATAGTGTCGCTGTCTATCCTGGTACCTTTTATTAGCAAGTGGACCATTCTGGACATTTGGCTATCTAACCATAACATACTTAGGGTCCGTCTGATAGAAAGGTGGAAAATGGGTGGAAGAAAACATTTTATAGGGAAAAGACTTTTCTAGAAATTATTTTGCTGGGAATTGTAATTAAGTGTGTCTGATTGGTATAATTTTCCACCCGAAAAATTTTAAAATTTTGTGTTCGTTTGACTTTGTTTTACATGAAAATTGTCCATTAAAGTGATAATTTTTTCTACAATTGGTTATAAAATTTGTTTCCATTGACAAAAAGTAAAAAAAAAAAATAAATAAAAAAATAAATTTCATAAAAAAATCATTTTTCCATCAAAATTTATTCCCTGTTTGGTACACATTAAGATTTTCATTTTCATTCTTCTACTCATTTTCTACCACAGATTCTTTAATAAAATAATATTTTCTCATCACATCAATAACTTTTTCTTCTTTTTCAACCACACATTGTCCATCAATTTACTATTCCAGAATACATTCTTCCAAAATAATGTGGCTCAAACATACCCTTAGTGTTCGTTTGGCTTTGTTTTACATGAAAATTGTCCATTAAAGTGCAATTTTTTTTTACAACTAGTTATGAAATTTGTTTTCATTGCCAAAAAAAAAAACAAACAAACGTCATCAGCCTAGAAAATTTTTTCCCACAAAATGGTGGGAAAAGCTTTTCACCAAATTTGAGGAAAATAGGGGTGGGGGGAAAATGTTTTCCCTAGAAAATCTAGCAATCAAACAAGCCAAAATCAAGAAAATGGAAAATATTTTCCTAGTTATAGGAAAAATTTGTGTAATCAAACAGGCCTTAGGGTATTCCTGTTTAGAAAAGAACAACTTCAATTGAAGCATCAAAACCACGACATATGTTTGCCATCATTTTATTGGATTTTCTTTATCTGAAATGGAAGCCCACCTTTTTGCTGAGTTGTCTTAATAGCAAGTCATTGCAGATGGCATTGTTGAAGGGTCATAAAAGATATGCCTTTTGGCAAGCATATGAACACGCTTCATCTTTTTGCCTTCAAATTTTATTTCTGGCATGTAAATATGTTTCCTTGAACTAATGGAACAGTTCCGAGATCTGTTGGCATTGATGTACCTCTACTTTGAAATCGATCTTATTTACGTATTTCAGTACCCAATATTGAGAAAATGACTAATTTAATTAATCTGCAGTAGTTGCAAAATATTTTACGCATTATCAATGTGTTTGTCACTTTGGCTTAAACAAATTTCACAATGCTCTCATAAATACAAGGAGAAATCGAAGTGAAAGAAAAACAAATTGATAAGAGAAGAAACCAATAGAGTTAATGTTGAAGCACATGCCATTTTTTATTTGTTAGCATCAATCTAATATCTCATGTCATTAGGTGATTGCTCAGACCTGAATGTATGCCCTATCGTGTTCGGTTTCCATTACTCTCTAGATGTCTTTAATTGAATCTGATTTTGCTCATGCTAAACGGAATTTTCTTGGATTTAACATTATTTTGCACTTTCTAAGTCCCATCTTCATGATTGGTTTGTAATCTCCTTATCTTTGTATCTTTCATCTTTCGTGAGGCACTGGATCCAATTAATCTCGATGCTAAATTATCACAGAAGCAGCGGGAAGGTAATGATGAGAAAGAATAATTTTTACATATTTGATACACATTAACCACTGATCCTACACCAGTACACTTTTAAGGAAATTTTGCTGTTGTGGATCATTATTATATTCATGTATTGGCTTAGCTTTATGAATCCAAAGGAATTACCATTTTTTTTTACTTGATTTAATTTTTATTGTTGAATAACGAGATCTTTTAGAATGATAGTTTAAGAAATAATATGCAGTAGTAATTGGACCAGTATGAACTTTTAATATGCTCCAGTTTTCTTTAGGAAGCCTCAGAAAATCAATAAAGTTCCATGCCTTGTATTATTGTATTGTGATTTTGCTGAGGACAGTTGCATAGATTCCACTAATTATGTAATGTTTCATCCTCTGTTTTTGGAGATCAAAATAGATTGCTGTGCTGGAAGAACAAGTGAACGAGTCCTCAGATCAGTTAGAGGATGAAGCTAAGCCAATTGAAACTGAGATAAATACAGTGGAGACAACCTCCAAGAGTGAAGGGCATGATGAAAAGCCTGATATCAAGGATGTACCGATGGATAATACTCAGGTGATTAACGTACACATTGCAATTCATGGATTTTTGATTACTTGATGGATGTTCTTTCAGTGACCATTGTACATATAACCAACAATTCCTTAAATATCCTTTCTTCTTTTACATAGAGGACCAAATCATCTTTGATCCAACCCAAATTTATAAGAAACAAAACTTAGATCATGTTTCACTAAGCTTATCAAAAAGTAAAAGTTTGTTTCTAAACACGTTTGAGTGTCATTCTTCTTACTTTTAGCCTCTGTTCGTCATTTTCAAATTACTACCAATTTATTAGCTATACATTTCGTGGGACCCAATATTATTTTCCTAAAAAAGTTACTAATAATTTTACTGGAACGCTCACTTGTTTAAAAGCGGTGACTTATTTTGAAAGTAACTCTTATTTTACTGTCAAAATAAGTGACTCGCTTATTTCAAATTTAACCAATAAAAAAGTACGAACTTATTTACTTGTACTTAAAACAAACTTTTCGAGCAAAGCCAAAACTGGTTCTTAGCTTGTCACAAAATTCTCTTTGAATGTTACTAGCAGTTTTTCCTTCTATCGTTAAGAAATTGGCAGCAGTTTTCCCCTTCTTTCCTTGAGAAATTGCCTGCAGATTTTGAAAATTTTCAGTTTATAATGCTCCTTCGCTTGGATTTTATCTGCCATCTGTTTTTTCACCACCTGATCGGATCTTTACACCTTAATTTTTTCCGAAGTGGTCTTTGGGAGAGAATGAGTACTTGTTGAGTGTTGAATGAGCATCGGTGCTGATGCCTGCTTGCCTTCTTGTTTTTTCCTTCGAGCTTCTCTAAGTCATTGATTTCATTGATCTCTCTATATTTCTATCTATGGCTATTTGTGTAGAAGTTTGAATACACGTTATATATGAACTTTTCAATTGTGTTCATATGAGTCAGGCCCCAGAGGAAAATCCTGTAGAACGTAGAGATCTGAATGAAACCCCATTGGATTTGAGTTTAGGCTTGAAGGCTAGTGATGGTGAAAATGAATCCAACTCAAAAACAGTTTGATCAAGACAGACGGAGATAGACAAACTCCAGCAATATTGGGACGTTATGGTTTGAAGCAAAAGAAGAGTCGGATGCTATTCTATCCTCACAAAAAAACACCGTTCTCCATTGGCTGCTCTGCTCGAATAAACGAGTAAATGCGAGCAGCGTAGCCCGTATTTTTAAGTTTTAATTTGACACTTCATTTTTTGAGTTGATTGCAATTTGTATGGATTCTGTGTCCTCAGAGCTGCAATCAATATTTTTTATAATTTGGTACAATCAAATTTGACAGAATGTATTTGGATTTTTGCACTGACCATTGTTGAATGCAATTTACACCATACTGGTTTGGCCAATCAACTCTTTGTCTTGCCTGTGTAGTTTTAACAATTTTTCATTACATTCGTATCTTCAATCTTCCATTAATTAGCATATTTTGTTCATTTATGTCCAAAATTTTCAGAATTTGTAAAAAGACTTGTTTGCCTGTCACATTTTTAAATGAGTAAAAAAATTACAGCAAATACAAAATTGCAACTTGTTTTTTAAAGATTTTTTTAAAATATTTTTTTTCAAAAAGTCAATTTTGACAACACATTTTGTGGAAACCACATCCCCCATTTTTAAACATGTGAATCAAATTGATTTTTTGTGGAAACCATATCACCCATATTCATGACGCGACGTCGTTGAATCAGAATCAAATCCCAGTCGAGTTTGGGTAATCGGGTCGGGGCGCAACCGTGTTTTGCCGCCATAGATTCAGAGAGCCAACCACTTTACAAAGACTCCAAACTGTTGAAAAGGTAATTTCCATCAAATCTATGTAGAAATTAAAGGTGCTTATGTAAATTCTCAATTAGCTGATATGATGCAAACAATTGAGGGATATCGCGTAGCAGCTTGAGGCTGTGTGTTGTACAATTAGTAAGTGTGCTTGCTGAATATCACTGAGTCTTGTTGGGGAAATTCGAGAATCATGTGATGCTGAATGATTTGTCTAGTTTTTTATGGCATCTTGATGTATTGAGAATAATTCAGAGAAGTTATATAATTCGCGATTTTTTTGTTTTTGTAGAATGTATTCGCCTTTCTTTCTTTCGTTTTATCTTTATCCGTCTACTCAAGAAATTCATTCATGTAATACTAGCAATTGTAGAGCAACATGTTAATTTCATTACATCTATTCCCCTTACTCTGAATTCCCATGGTAGACGATGTTTAGAATCTCTGAGTAACATTTATACTTTAGAGTATAAAACCCCAAATTCTTAGATGAAGAAAAAGGGATTTCTGAAATCCTTCACTAGCTGAAGTTCAATAATTATGAAGCAACCATTGACACGGTTACTATGGTGTGGGGGTGGTATTCAGCCAAATATCCTCTTTTCTTATGAGGGTAATTATGATGTCAAGGTATTTACGATGGGATAGAAATTGTAGAACCAGAATGTCTAACTAGTGCATCTTATTATCTTGAAAGGCTGCTTCGATCACATTTTTTTTTTTTTTTAATGACCATGGATGTTCGGGTCAGCTTGCGCACACCTCGACTAATCCCACGGATCCTGAAGTTTACGGTTGGGTACTCACCAGTGGCCTGAGGGGACCCGAACTGGTGACCATTGGAGAGCAAACTCATGGCCTGACCAATTAAGCAACCCCTCAGGCTTAGCTTCGATCACATTTCTTTCGACTTGTAATCACACAAGTCATTATTGTTCAATTTCTTGGAGTCGTGTACATGAAGATAGTTCACACCATCCTATTATGTCAACCAATTTATTAATAATCTAATCTGAATTTCTTCTGCCGATTGTAGAATTTCTTTCCTTCTGTTTTTAACTTAATCTTTCTAGTGACTTCCTCCATTCTTCTTGTGGATATAAATATTTCTTCATAGGCTAGTGCCTTTCCTGTAGTATTTCAGCCATGGTTAAGCGATTAGGTAATTGTATTGCAGTCAATTGAGCTAGTAAAGCATAAGATATCTTCGATACTAAATTACGCCTGATTGTTGTATAACGTGCAAACCAAGTTTCATAATTGACTAAGGCCCTGTTCGGTACAGCTTAAATTCCAATTAAAATTGAAAATATGGTCGTTATTGGATTTCACTCGTCTAATAAAAGTCAACAATAACGGTTAATTTTTCAATTTTAATCCAATTTTAATCTCTACCGAACACGCCCTAATTGTTAATCAAAAAATGACTGTGGAGTGTGGAATTGCTTTCAACCATTGACCAAAATGACTACATAGGGCCTAACTTTCCATTATTTTATATTCCTATTTTGATCAAGAAATAAATAATAAAAGGATTATATGATTTGTCAGTGCACACTAAGCCCCGCTGCAACAATGTTCAATTTCTTTACATGTTGCAATTTTTTTAAAGCTATCATGGTTGATTCAACTTGTTCCATCTCTGCATCGTAGGATCTTCAGGCAGCCTCTGGTATAAGGTCTTGATATTTGATGCGCAGGACTCTCCTTCACAGAAGGGTTTATTCCATCTCCATGGAGTAAGACATCATAGCTGATAAATTTTTTATCTGCTGCTTGAACTAGAATGGAGCACATCAGTAGGACTCCTATGAAGATCTTTGCAATTTTGGGCATAGCCATTGGAAATTTCAGTTACAGTGTTCTGCATTGATTTTATTGAACGCACTCTTGCGAGCTCCAGATATATATTGATGCAGCAACGCGCTTGAGAAGGTAAAGTAGTCAACTGTATAATGTTACAGCTAGACAAGTATAGTGAATTATATAAATATGCTTTAAGTTTAAGATAATGCATGTATTTAATGGTATAATATTACAGTTAGACACAGATAGTGAATTTTATAAATCTCAAAACTTCGTTTTATTCTCGAGATATTTGTCACACCATATGTGGTACAATACAAGTGTTTACTTCGAGCCTCTCTGTTAGTTTCTGAAAGTCAAGGGGTAATGAGATGCTAGCACCAGTATTTGGTGTAGGTTGATTGTTCAAGGCATATTTGGCATGCAGGTTAAAATGGCAATGAATGGTCTTCTTATTTAATAGCGTCTAGAACTTTCTAATCCGAGGTACCAAGCAGGCCCATCGACGTATGTAAACACGATCATCTTGACTGGAAGATCATGACGGCTCATTGGGATTTAGATGATTTTCAAATGAGTCGAAGTTTCTTTCACATTATACGGCATTGGGATGGAATGGTATTGTTTACTCAATGGATGTTTGATCATAAATTTCCGACTTAATTTTTGAACTTCTGTTTTTGTTCTTGACGTTTGTTCGTGTATCTAACATGTGGTATTGTGTTTGGGACGTCTGGAACGCTTGACTTGGTACTTTTCCATCCACAGCCACAGTACTATATCTACAAACAAGTAGGGTTGGTTGGAGGGGGCAACACCTATCTTGTCAACATTTTGATAATAGGAAGATGCTACAAGTACAGGGATTTAAAATTCATGTACTGACCGACCAGACTATAGGAAGGTGGGGAAGTTTTGTCAATTTTTTAATCACATGGGGCCCGTCCCCATGTGAGATAAAATTCAAAATCCTATTTAAATTTTGTGAATTTGGTTCTGTATTTGGAGGGTTTTTGTAATTTCTTTACTTATGCTCTGTTTGATAGGCAACCTTTTCTATGGAAGTTAGAAAATGTTTTCATTTTCCAGCCAAATTGAATGTTTGATAGAAAAAAAAATTTCATGGAATTTCTTTTCTTTCTTTAACTCCATGCGCTATGTTTTCTTATTTTTCAATGAAATGGTTTTCCTTTGGTTTTGTTGTCAATTGATTTTCCAGCTTTTACTCTCTTTTTTTTGACTATTGGAAAAAATTCTAGAAACAATGATGAAATTTTTTATCATTTTTATTGACAATTTTCATGTAAAACAAAGTCAAACGAATGATAATCGGCCTGATAATTTTTTTTCCTTTTTTGCAGTTGGAACAAATTCTAGACCAAATGATAAAAAAATTATCTCTTTAACGGACAATTTCTATGAAAAATAAAGCTAAATGGACACCAAACTTTCAATATTTTTCAGGTGGAAAATTATATCAACCAAACACAATTAGCCTATGTTTGACACCCATTTTGGGAGAAAATTTGGTTTTTGAATAGTGATTGATGGAAAAATATGTGATTAAAAGTTAAGGAGAATTTTTTGGTTTATGTGTAATATTATTTTATTGATAGAATGTGTGGTTGAAATGAAGAATGAGAAAAAGAATGAGAATGAGAATAGAAAAAAAATGGGTGTCAAACATATAATTAATTACAATTTTAAGTAAAACGATTTCTAGAGAATTCAATTTCTTGGAATCATTTTGTTTCCACCCAATCAAACCGAAGCGTACCTATATATAAATTTTGTTGCTGTAAGTAAATTATAAATAATTTATTAAGGTATTAACTTTAATAGCAGTTTACTTCGCATCTAACCCTGATCTTGAATGTCATATATTTTTATATTTATAATCTTCCTCAGGCGATAAATATTGTATATTCCACTGTTCTACCGAGGGCCGCAAATAGTAATTTTTTCCTGTAAAAAGGTTTGAATTCCAATCCAATTCCATTTTTGTTCTGTTTGTTATCTGATTACCACCCGCTCAGTTAGGGTGAACAATTTAGGAAATAATAGTGCCTTTTCTCTCTCCAGGAAAATCTGTTTTTCTAGTTGAACAATTCTCGAAGTTAATGCTGAGATGCTTAATTTTTTTACTTTTTTTTTTGTTTACCGCAATTTGGCTTGAAATTGGCTTTTGTATTGTGTCTTCTTTCGTATTTTTTTAATCGAAGGCCTGAAATTTTGTAATTTAGCTTCAGTTTTCCAGGTTTGCTCAACAATTAAACAGGTGGGTTTTTGGGAACTTTTCAATTGATTCTGGAGTTTCTTTACTTTTGATTAAATTTGACGAGGGCCTTTCGTTAAATTATGGAAAGATAGGGAGAAGAAACACAAGAATAATTATGAAACTATGGAATTATCATCAAAACCTTTAATTTCATTATGAAACAATCAGTATGAAAATATTTTGGTTAGCTTTTCACTAATATATATAATATAAAAGCGTATTTTCTCCAAAGTACATGGAAATAAAATCATTAATTTTGAGGAGAATGTGAAGTTACTGCTTCGTTCATGAAAGGATTCAACATTTCGGGGAGCTTTGGATTTTTGTTCCTTCACAACTCATCAAATGAAACTAAAACCATGTTTATACACGGACATCTGTGGTCCTCTAAAATATTGAGTAGCTTTGCAAGATGTTTCCATCACGGACTTCCATACCTTTGTCTTGACAATTGAAGTCAATAGACTGCTGCCTGACATTTATTTTCTGCTGTTGCTTCTTTTATTAGTTTCATTAATGCCATTTTTATTTCCCCCTTCACAATGTAAGTTTAGATGGCAGGAAGAAATCGTATCCCTCATGAAGCCTTTGATCACCGGCGTGGTTTTCCCTCTGAAGTGCCTGTTGCCCGGGGTCCTTTGCCCCGGTCAATGCATCCTCACCCTGCTCTATTAGAGGAAGAACTTGAAATGCGACACGTTGAACTTCACCAGCTTCTAGGAGAAAACAGGAGACTGGTTGAAGATCGAATTGCTCTAGAAAGAGAACTAGGTGCTGCAAAGGAAGAAATTCGCCACATGAATCTTGTCATTGCTGATATTCGTGGTCAACAAGAAGTTCAATCTAGGGAGCTTATTGAACATGGTATGAAGCTGGAAGCTGATCTACGTGCAACTGAGCCTCTGAAAACGGAGGTCATGCAACTTCGAGCTGGATTTCAGAGGCTGAATTCCCTTAGGCAAGATTTATCTGGGCAGGTCCAGACCCTGAAACAAGACCTAGCAAAATTGCAGGCTGATAACCAGCAAATTCCTCTTTTAAGGGCTGAGATCGATGGGCTGGGTCAGGAAATTCTGCATGCTAGGTTTGCTGTCTTGGCTTTGCGATAAATTTTGCACAGCTATTGGTTTAAGTGGAAACTGCTTTTTGGTTTCCATGGATCATATCAGTTCTGCTTAAGCTATGGTTTTTTTGACTTGCAGAAGTGCCATTGATTATGAAAAGAATGCACATACTGAGCTAATGGATCAGAGACAAGCATTAGAAAAGAACTTGGTGAGTATGGCACGTGAAGTTGAAAACCTACGTTCTGAGCTTGCAAGTTCCGATGGTAGAGCATGGGGTGCAGGTAGATACTGCCTTTTAGATCTCTACAACCTTTACTTCCATGATCATTGGACGTGATAATATTTTTGCCTGATACTCAGATACTCCTTTAGTTTATTTTTCAAGTAGAAGCATTGATGCGTGAGCATGTTGTTATTCCTTTATTCAGTTCGTGGTTGTACATGTTGGCAATACAAAGATGGTTTAGTGCTGATGGAAAAAGTCCTATTTACAACTGTGTAAAATAAAATCTGTCTAGAGTGTTTGTGGTCATCTTTTTTCACCCTGCTACTCTTGGAGTGCCCAATGTATTATTTACTTTTTGGTGAAACTATATCCATGCCTTTGCATACAGTTCAAGATATTCACAAATTTAGCTGGCCAAAATTATTTCAACGGTATCTAACTTTTTCACATTTTGACACATGGTTTTACCTTTATTGAATTGATGCGGACATCACGAGATTTTTCGAGAGTTGTTTTATTATCATTAGGATTTATTTTATTGTCATTAGGATTTACCTTATTATTATTGGACCTTGTCGTTTATTTTCTATTTTATCGTTATTGGGCTTGTAATAGTGGGTTGACCCAAACCCTAGCTAGGTTTTCACTATTTAAACAAGTTATAGATTACAGTTTCGACAGTTGAATTATTGATTAAAATTGAGTTTGGCATTGCCACGTTTCTCCTCCCTCACGTCTCTTTCTTCCTCCCCCTTCCTTTTTCTTCTGGCTTCTTTCTTCTCTATTTCAAGCTTTAATTCTATAGCTTCATAATTAAATCTCTATTGGTGCTGCATCACTAACCATCATAATCTCACAACGAAACACATCAACACCCGCTTGCTCCCAATAAACAACAAGAAGTAATCAAATAGTGGTTCCAAAAAATAGTTCAGCAATTTCTTCATTCTTTATGCTTCAAACGAGATCCAGACCCTAGGGAACAACAGAAGAATAATTCCGTAGGTACAGGGAATTATTGAAAGAAATGATATAGGTAATGTGTTGGCAGCATCCGTGTGGTGCATTTTCTATGTTTGTTGTGTAAAAAACCAACGAAAAACTGCCAAGTGTGTTTGTAAGAATTTTGTCAAATATTTTCTCTACTTGTAGTAAAACTGGGAACTGAAAACCCACACACAGAGAAAAGTGGAGTAACAAGTAACGACCATGGTTATTACTTTGTGCACTGCATAAAATATCATTTTAGGATTGTATCATACATACCCAATATGTTTTTTGTCATTATAATTGCTTGGCAAATTTGCCAGATGCTTGTACTCTGGAAGAACTAATGTTTTGTTAGAAACTCAGTTGACATGGTCTAACTAGGCCCAAGTCAACTTGGGTTTTTAATACTTAAAAGAACTTGACTGTGGTTCAATTAAAAGTACAACTCAGTTCCATCACCAAGAGAGTCCCATCGTCTGTAAACTTGAAAATCATACAAATTCTTCTCTCCCAAACCACTTGCAAGTTGCAACCTTCCAAGTTCGATAAATTGTTGAAAATCTTCAAAGTTGATACTTTGTCCAGTAATGCATTACAACACGGGTAGAGCAATAACCATAATCTAAGCACTTCTATTGCCATCTTAGCAAGGAAAGAGAGACCAGTGGAATTTATTGGGGTATGACTTAACTAAGAACAAAAATGTTAAACAAGGTAAACAACAAATATTAAAGATGTTAAGAAAATTTTTACACATTACAACTTTTCCCTACCAGTTTTTATACTTTGAAAACGTTATATTATCATCTTATTTAGAATGTGTAGAAGATTAAATAACATAATAGGTACTCATATTTAAAGGATTTTAACAAAAAAAATTAGTAACGAGTATACATTATTTTAAAGAATTTAATAAACGTACGTGTCCAAGTCGGTACATCATAGCTTATTTATCTAAGTCTAAATTAGCAACAGGTTTGAATAGGTTTCCTATTACACATAGGATTATACTTGTATGAATATGATTGAATTGTGTGCAATAGAATCCAGTTAGAAAATTATCAACCATCAATTATCACATTGTCAATAACATCAAATATATCCTTCTAAAGATACAGCGCCAAAGTTTTATTCATTCATTGACCTTTAATTTTATTACATAGCCAATGCTTCCCAAATTCCTAGCAGAAAATACCTCAAACTAGTAGTAGTAGCTGGAAAAATTAATGACAAAGTCACAAGCAGTATCAAGGTTTCAGTTGTTTGGAAAAGAAGTCAGCTCTCCTATTTGAACCCACGAATCAAGCAGATATTAAGTAAAGTTTTTATTAATATAGTAGTCAGGGCACCACAAGGTAGCAAAATCTATATATTTTTAATATTGTAACTTTTTTCCTGGATTTTTTACCCTGGGAGAGATTTTGTCTTCAGAAGGTGAAACACATATCTTTTCTACGTTACTGGACTGAGGTTCTCTATATATGAACACTATGAAGAAAATTTGTGTTTCAGACCTACTCATGCTCAATGGCAAATCAAATGGTGACTAACGGCAATATGATCTGGTTTCAACAGGAAAACTAGGCAAGAGACTGAACATGGAAAGGAAGAAACCAGAAGTTCAAATAGGAAACTAGTGTTCTGTAGATGAGGTAGTCATATGAAAGCATTCTTCAAATCCTGTTGGAGAAACTGCCCTCACCGGAGACATTATAGATCTGTCCCTGCATATTAGCTTCTCATAGCACATCGTAAGAAATGAAACTTAAAACCTCCCTGTTCAAGTGATTAACATTGAGAAATTTGATTAGCAGCTTTATATTTTGTGGTTGAGGGTTTGAATTTGAATTTAATTATAGTATTGGAACCACCCAGAGAGCCATACAGCTGATACAAATACAAATGTAGTGTGGCTTCTAACATGGCATGATTGGATAGGGTTATTATTCACAAAGCCATATGGTAAGTTCCTTGATTTACTCCAAACGAATAGGCATGTCGCATTCATGGAGAATATCATTATAATTCTTCAAATATTTAATTTCCTGTTTCATGATTTGTATTGCTTCCCACACGTAATAACAAGCTATAAAAGCCTTACTCCAAATTTTATGGATGGATTCTTGCTTATATATGCAAAAGTCCGAGTTGGAGCATAGATCGGTCAAACCTCACCCGAGTTTGAGTTTGAGTCTATTGACTCCACATTTTTCTGAGTTAAGTCTGAATTCCGCATTTTTTAACATCATCACAAAACTTCAAGATGACGTGTGAAATCTACTTGACAAGTAACTATTAATGCAAAATTAGATGAATCTAAGAGAAGCAAACAAATTTGACGGAATGCATCTTAACTAAGACTTTATAGAACGTGTTAATTTATATACCTTCCTAGTAAACTATCCATATCTCAAACATGAATATTCCCAAAACTAAGTATCCCAAATACCCGTTGGACCACCAATCTACCATTGACGTTCAACAGAAATTCCAATGGCAGTAGGAAAATGTGTTCAAAATACAATCCATTTGTGGGAAAAAACAATAATCCCTCAGCTCCCCTTTCACATCCACAGACCACAAACAAATAACAACCATTAATCAATGGAAGCATTAAAGTCAAGATAGGGTAGTGATAAGTGCATTTTTGTGCACTTATTCGAGCAATATTACTAAACTTTTGTGTCGTTTTAATATTGGATTTTACTTAACTTACATTAATTTTATCTTATTTCAGTTTTGGACTCATTTTTAAGCAATTGGAAAAGAAAGAGGATCAATTGACCAATTGATGAAAGTTTGGGGACTAATATGCATTTGAGTAATAGTTGAAGTACTAAAATTGAAGTAATTTGATGTGGGGGACCAAGATGGAAAAAAAGAATAAAGAAAGTTGCTACAAGAAAAATTCGCAAAAATTTTATAACTGGACAGCCGCCCAATTATATTGGTCGGGTGGCTGCCCGACACTAAACTTCAATAACAAAGGCCGTTTTCTATGCATGGGATCGCACCCATTTTATATTGGGCGTCCGCCCAAGATAAATCGGGAAAAAATTCTAATTTCCTAATTTGATTCAAACTTTTATGGAAACAAATCTTGGGACGTCTTTTAAAGACCTATGGCCGATCAAAACTGAACACCACGCATTACAACACATTCTAAGAGATTTTGGGAGCATAGAAGGAGGCAATAAACACGAAGATCGATTTCAAGACCCGAATATTCAATTCAAGCTTTATTTGAGTGAGGTCGATTCTTCAATATTTCTTTTACTTTCTTCTTCATAACATGTTAGGCTAGTTTTTATTGTGCAAGGAGAACGATGAACAATGTAATATGAATTTTTAATCTTTAGTTTTACATGCTTGACATTGGAAAACATGTTTTTTTGATATTGAATGATTTATATGATTTTCTTTTCACCACAAATATTGTGCACGATAGTTGTATGAACGAGGTGGTATATTTTATGCATTCGAAAGAAGTGAAATATGTTCAACATATAAATTGTCAAAAGGTCTCATAGGGGATAGAAATATACCGTTATGCTCTATATGAATCTTTAAGTGCTTACAAAAATTTATGCAATTTTATATGTTCACACCTGTCATAGAAATATAGTTTGGTCATATATAAAAGTAGGTTTAACCTTACTCGAGAGAGATTGTTAAATAAAATAATAATAATAGTGATTCTTCAAAAAATCCGATCGTGTTGTCAACGTGTAAAACTAAGGTTAAAAGGGATTATTGCATGGGAATTCGGGATCCTAGTACGTTTGCCATTTATTAAACACATTAAGTTGCATTTAGAATAATTTACATTTAGCTTAGTTAATTTACTCTTAATTGCATAAGTTGCTTATTTTTGTTATAATTTTGTCACAAACAAACACACCACACTTTCTAAAAATATTTTCGTGAACAAGTTCTCAAACAAAACATAGCACAACAAAATATAGGAAATAAACCATATCATTAACCTAAACAAATCTCCAATAACAATTTCAACGTAACATGATTTACCATATACCTCAAGTTCGAATTTAAACAACACTTTATAAACATCCAAACAACATCAAAAATAAATTTACTTATTCGATGCTAGACTTAGTGTGTTGATTAGCCAATATTGAACTCACACACATACTAGAGCACAACCACTTAAGTGTTACTGATTTAATCATAACCTCAATCCTAGTGTGGTAAATTTTTCCTCACACTGCTCGTGCAAAATCACTCCTTATGATCTTCTCTCCAATCCCGAGGTATTTTTTGCACATGTGGGTTCCTAATAATCTTTAAATTGCATTTTTCCACACAAAGTGATCATAATTAGATACTTGTATCTCTAGAAGGAAAATTGTAAGTATTTCTCAAAGTCACACCGTCAGTTTCCAAAGTTCAAATCTTGAAGTTTTTATCGGGTACCTCTCACTTTTGATAATCTAAATCCCTTTTTCTTTCTTTCGTTATGAATATATTTTGATTGCTGCTCTTTTTTTCTTGATATCTTATGTGCAAGACTTCTCTCCATTAAACTTTTTAAATGACCATTGTAGCGAGCTTTAGACCGATAACTTCCAAGTTAGATAACCATAGGGCATCGGGTTTTAAATACTCCAACAGACTTAATAACTCGAGTCATAAAGGCTACGAAGAGAAGTGTAAGATGTATCACATTTTCTTTTGATATGGGATTCGAATTTTAACATTGGTCGGTGCCCATTTTAGACTTCTTAACTCAAACTCCTTCGACCAAAGATCTGATCCAAAAACTCCAAATCATCAAACTTTTATGAACACAAGCACTAACCTTCACACCTCAAACTACTTTTTTTTAGCAATTTGGTTTCTATATAAAGGACTCGAGGATTTTATTCAAACTCAACCATTAAATCCACATAATCAAATCATGCTCCAACACAAGTGATAAGTCAATGATGACTATGTGCTCAAGTAAACAAGTCTAACATGGATAAACACTCAGGTAAAAGCATAAGATACGATGTTGTCCAATTCTAGCTAAAGTTATACTCAATTCAAACAAATATCATCATAGGCGGCAAGTTGTTCAACGTTATACTAGAC
>CAIGRF010068852.1:8818-24919 GCA_903798235.1 Fraxinus ornus | reverse complement strand
AAAAAAAAAAAAAATTGTAAAAGGCACAAATGCGACAATGAGCAAAAGTTAAAAACCTTCACTACAAAAAGTTTCACTTTTAGCAACAAAAAGAAAGTGATTCGAAACCTCAATAAGAAAAAAGCTACATTACAGTTCTAGTGCTACGTCTTGAACCACACAGCCATAGATCTAACTAAGAAGTAATTGACTACCAATTATTTCACTTGCAACCTTTGGAGACACCAACAGGAGTTCATAAAGATGGCAACAAGAGTGAAAAGCGGAAAACACTAGGCATTATATCGAAGACACTAATGGAAGTATTGAGTTCCAGTCTATCTCTTCATAATTAAGAGGGTGCAAACATGGAGGAGAATATGCATCGACAGCATTCTGCAAGTCACCTTCCATCAAACCAGACTTTTTGTCAAGTTCATCTCTGTCCATGGCATCCTGACAATACAAAAACTTCAATTATGTAAAGTTTAGATTCGATAATACAATATAGAGCCTAATTCCTCATACAAGTTGCCTTCTCAAGCTTCCTACATCCAAGTATTTTGCAGTAATCAGATAAAGTTAATTTTGCTGGAGACAAAATTGAAATAAACATGAAATTATGCAAGCAAGAAAGCTTCCATAACCCAAAGTAATAAGAAAAGATGCAACGTTACGAATTTTAGAAATTTGTGATGCAATTTGAACGAAAAGGTTCTTCTAAAATTAGAGGTTAGCAAAAGATCCTTTTACCTTCACTGAGCACTGATAAAATGTAGGAAGAAAACGGATCTTGCAATATTCATTGAAGAGTATTGTGAAAACCAGGAGTGGTATAGTGGAAAAAGAAGCAGCGGGCTTTGACTTCAATCCAAAAAGACCAATCATCGAGATTTGCGTGATGATCATTGCAATGACAATGTAGTTATGAATATATGGCCAGTATTGGCCACTGGTTTCATACGAAGTTATATACACATCCTGAATCTGCATTGTGAAAAAAAAATAATAATAAAAAATAAAAGCACATATGGGTATACAAACAAACAAATAATAAATTTAGGAACCCAATAACAAAAACCAAAAATAAACTTGCATCTACATCTACAAATACCTAATAAAAAAAATAATAATAAAAAATAAAAAATAAAATCAGTTGCATAATTGTTGTTTGAAGCATCTACAATATTAACGGTGGGAAAAAGGAACAGGAATTCAAGAAAGAAGAATAATGAAGTGTAAGAATTTCATCAAAATCTTTCAGTCTAGACAGCTTAACAAAATCTAATTTATCACACGACATTTTTCAGGAAAAATCCTAAATTTCAATAAGAATATGAGAAATGGAAAATATGCTGCACTGGATTTACTTAGAACTGGAAAAACTTTACTCAACTTAATCCACCTATTCAAGGAGCATTTGAAGTTATTCCATATCATTCAAGAAAATTGCACATGAAATTAGATTTGTGTCATTCAAGGTGTTAATCTTCTTCTGCTACTCAATCCCTTGCATTCAGTGTTGTCCATTACTCGTCAGACTTTACCTAAATACTTTGATTTGTGTAATAAGTTCTCACAGATAAGAATTTATTCCAACAGTTAGTCACTAAGATAATAATTCTGTATATTTATAAACAAAAATGTTCAGAAAAAAAGAGAAGCAAGAAATCAGATTACGCTTTCTCAAAGAGAGCTCGAATATTTATTCACGCCAAAAAATATAAGCTTATATAGGAAGAGTGACCGATGGTCTGACATCTAAATATTTTAACTACCCACATCTTTTAGTATTTAAAGATTCTATCAATGAAGGTATATAGACAAAAACATACTTGGGGATTTGCTTGTGATGGGATTGGCCTCGTACAAAGGCTAACAGGAAACAAAAATAAAACCATAGGAAAATAACATAAAATAGTTTTGCCATTTCCCTTTTCTCTTCTAGATAAGAATTGAAAACTATTCAACAAGTGAAATAACACAGACACCTAAAATTCAAAAGCACATAATCAACGAATTAGAAAGTATTCTTCATGCTTAAAGAATGAGAGTAAAAACCTGATTGATGAACACAATGTAGCCTAGAAAGAAGTAGCCTACTAGAAATGGAAGAAGCAATGGCGAGACAACCGCATATACCATGCCAATCAAAATACAAAGAGAAACGAAAGGAATTGTTCTGTAATAAGGTAAGTTATAAAGGTAAGGCACTTTCTTCTTTCCACGATTCCATGTGTGTGACTTCATCATATCCCATATAAGCAGCCCAGGTTGAAGAAGCTCCAAAGAAAATCCAGACAGCCCATTTGTCAAGATATATGTCATAAAAAAGTCTGCCTGAAAGAAAATGAAGAAAGTCGGAAGCATTAAGGTATCATATGCTTATTCCTGGGAAGAATATTATACAACCCGACCACCATAGCCTATTCTCTCCAAAGAAATATGTAAGACCACTTAGAAATTATGGTGATCATTTCATGTACCCTTCATTTTTATGCTATTTTTGAATTTGACCAGCCACAGACTAAAAACATGATCATAATAGATTGAAAGTCTAAAACAATGTTAACGATGCTTACTTGAGCAGAAACAGCAGTGGCAAGACGACTAGGAAAATCCTTGGGATGAAAGAATGAATGCCCAATTTGGTCAAGTAAGGATCCCGATAACAGACTCAAGAAGAAAACATTTCCAACAAGGAAATAGAAGACCAAATTGCAAGCTTTCATATCTTTTCTACTCCTTGAAACGTACCCTGCTATTTTTGCCATTTCTATCATGGCAAAAGGGACAATGTATACAAAACTATTGAGGATCACACTTGGAAGATATCCAGTCACAATAGACCTTAATCCTGGTCTGCAGAAAGGGAAAACGGTCAGAAGATAGACATTTAGGTTGTGTTTCGCATATTGGAGTATACCGTATAAGGAATTTAGTATAAAATTATTAACCACCAACCTCCGCATTATGTTATACAGTTGATAGTCCAAATGACTATATTCCGAGTGATTATCCACCTTAATCCACCATAATGAACTCTACCTAGTACTATCCATTATATTCCTTATATGAATTAATCTGGTGTAACAAACGTTGCCTTAAAGATTTAGAATTAGACTGAGAAATTTTAATTACTGGATTTGCATGGAAAAGAAAAATACCAAAACAAGAGCAAAAATGTAAAATGAAATGAAGCATTAGAGAATTATGATAAGGGATTTCCATCTAATAAAATTAAAGATATCTGTGATGCAATGAATATCTTCTATTCTTCGGGCATTTCTCCCCTTCTCCCAAAGTTATGGGCTACTTGCCGACTTCCTTAGAGACAGGTCCCGCATGGTATTCTCTACCAATGCATACTCGACAAGAGGTAATAATGACTAAGCAAAAAATCTGAACCAAGTTCATAATGGCTACAACCTTACTGTGTGTCCAAGGACGTAACAGCAGAATGACAGAAAAGGGAAAAAAAACTAAGTTACTGTGAAAATAGAGAGAGAGAATTCAGTGTGATGGGAAACAGAACATAGAACTAAAAAACTCAAATACTGGGTAGTAATTTCTTCTAATCAGTTTCATCCCAAACCAATCCTCACCCTACACACGCGAAAAGAGAATTTCCGCTGTAATGTTATAGGTCTTCCAGTTTGCCAAGAAATTTACCATCAGCTAATGCCATCCACAATTCAATTATCAACACTACTGAGAAAATATGAGTTAAACCTATATATTAAAGCTTAAATACAATGGAGTGAGGGATCTTTTTAATATAGGGTATGGAGAACATTCAAATCTTACATCAACTGGATAGCCATGGCAGGAGGAAACCATTTCTTCAGTAGTTCAAATTTTGCAATTCCTTGGACAGCGGTGACTGGGATCATGAAGAAGATTGTAAGAAGTGATGCTGCAACATAGACTACAACTTTATATAGAGGCAAGTGCCTATACGGAATTGCCAAATTTTTCCATAGTACATCCCTTGGTTCTGGAGCCATTTCAGTTGTCCATAGAAGTGGATTCGAGTGCTGCTGAGATTGGGCAGCTAAAGCAGCACCCCAACGTGAATTGAATGTAACAAAAGCAACAGGTAACTCCTACAAAGATGGAAATGAGAGACCAAAATTACAACCAGCTCAATCAGATAATGAATGGGGAAATTCTCAATGACATATGGCAAATCATATATGAATTTGTTTTTTAAACCCTGACTATTTATATTTATGACATTGCCATTACAAGTCCTATAACTCGTTTGGATTACTTTGCACGAAGCCTAGTCAAAAGCTCAATTTCTTAGAACATATATCAACAACGTCGGCACTGTTTTCTATGGTGGACTCATTGATCCTCTTTTTCCTTCATATTCTATCAAGTGGACATCCATAGTCAATTCAGAAATTGGTCAATTAAATAATACCTCAGCCTGAGTAATATTGGGTCAACCCCGTCCTCTAAGTTACAATTGATACTAGTCCAATCACTCTTTCCTCACCAGTAAGCAGTGTACAAACCATCTCAACCAGTTCAAACGATTCCTATAGCACTACCTTTAAAAAATCACAAGTATGTTCATTCTGAAAGAATATACTGCCCAAAAAATAAAGACATCTTAAATCATTCTTGTTAAACAAAGACTTAAACCATTCAATTATTGGCACAGACCTGGTAACAAAATCACCATTTTTCCATGAAAACTCTATTTGACTCGTGGTTCCGTTTCAGAAGACCATTTACTACCGTGTACATTGTTGGAAATGGTTTAGTGAAATGGATCAAATTTAAGTCTCATAATGAGTGGGACCCGTATGTCGATTATAACGGGACCAAACATATTCACGTTCTACTCCGCGAGGTGATCAACGTGATATATTTGGGCTATTGAATTTAATTGATTTAGGCAACAATTATTTGAATAGTATTAGGCTGTTGTATTTGGGCTTTAATTTAAGTGATTCATTTTGGTTGGACCATACCCGATTTCATAAAGTCAACTAATAAGAATGAGTTTGTTTGCATTCATTTTACTGGCAAGAACTATCCCTCTTGGGAATTTCATTTTCAATTATTAGTTGAAGGCAAAAGTGATCTATGGGGACATATTGATGGGAGTATTCTCCCTCCCGATCAAGAAAAGGAAAAGGAAAAATATCTGGCTTGGAAAACAAAGGATTCCTATCTTATGGCTTGGATCATTGGATCTGTTGATCCCCAAATTGTTCTTAATCTCAGACCTCATAAGTTATCCCATGCGATGTGGGAGTACTTAAAGAAAATTTACACTCAAAGCAACAATGCTCGGCGACTTCAGTTGGAGTTTGAATTGGCAAATTTCGCTCAGGACTCTCGGTCTATTGAAGAGTATTATTCTGATTTTTCTAATCTTTGGGCTGAGTACACATACGTTATCTATGCTTCGATTTCTCTTGACAGTTTGGAGGCGGTTCAGACTGTACATGAAGTCACTAAGAGGGATCAATTTCTCATGAACTTACGAAGTGAATTTATATCTATTCGTTCCCGCCTTATGAATCGCGAATCACTTCCAACTTTAGATAGCTGCTTGGGTGAGTTACTAAGAGATGAACGACTTATTACTCGTGCTTTGTTGGAGCAACATCAACATCAAGCAACAATTCCTGTTGCATATGCTGCTCAAGGAAAATTCAAAACTCGAGATATGTCTGGTGTTCAGTGTTACAGCTGTAAGGGATTTGGTCATATGGCTCTTCAATGTCCTAGAAAAATGTGCAATTATTGCAAGAAGTCTGGCCATGTCATTAAAGAGTGCCCTATACATCCTCCCCGCAAAAGTGGACCAGGTTATGTTGCTGCGACCACTCATGATGCTCAATTACTTAGTAACATAAGACCATATACTAGACCTCTCCATATACACTGCCGATGGTAATACTCTTCCTATATCAGCCGTGGTTAACGTATCATCAGATCTACCTAATGTTTTAGTTTCTCCTAGTTTATCAACTAATCTTATATATGTTGGTCAACTTGATGATAAAAACTGCACCATGTTGTTTTCTTCTTCTGGTTGTCTTTTGCAGGATCAGGTGTTCGGGAGGACGATCATGAAGGAGCCTAAGGACGGACGTCTCTTTCCTATTTTACTGAAGGATGTTTCAATTTTTCCTATTGTTTGTAATTCTGCTACTTTCGATATTTTTCATTGGCATAAGTTATTAGGGTATCCAAAGTCTAGGCCACGTTTGATCTACATTATTATCTCATTAAAATGAAAAATATGATCGTTATCCATCACATCAACATTTAAATTCAAATGTTCTATCTCTTGTGGGCCCCAATAACGGCTATATTTTTCATTCTCATTCTACAATAAATTGGCTCAAACATGGGCCTAATGTACTACATCATTTGTTAAATTCTGATTTTCTGGTTTACTTGGTAATAATAGCTAGTTTCCATGTATATTGTTTATAGTGATGTATGAGATATAGCACCTGTCTTATCTCATGCACATTATAAATACTTTGTTACCTTATTGATGACTATAGTCGCTTCACATGGGTTTACTTTCTTCGTGCAAATAGTGAGGTTTTTTCTGCTTTCTAGTCTTTCACTTCTTTCATTGACACCCAATTTTCCTCTTCTATCAAGATCTTACGGTTTGATTCAAGAGGCAAATATATGTCCAATGCGTTTCGATCTTACTTACAGACCAAAAGGATTATTTCCCAACGCTCTTGTCCGTTTACTTCTCAACAGAACGGAGTGGCAGAACGCAAAAATCGTCATCTTCTTGACATGGTTAGAGCTCTTCTGATTGAGTCTTTTGTTCCTTTTCGTTTTTGGTGTGAAGCGTTGTCTACCGCTGTTTATGGACACCCCTCGTCATCTTCATTTAGTAGCTGTTCATCTCATTATTCGTTCTCTTATTGGGACTCCTCATCGTAGACTCTTTTTCCCTCGAAGGTCGTCTCTTAAGCTCACGGCCTATAGTGGGCGGGTTGTCCAAATTCTCGTCGATTTACTACTGGGTGGTGTGTCTTTCTAGGTGATGCTCTCATTTCTTGGAAATGTAAGAAACATGACTGTGTTTCTAAGTCCTCCACTGAGGCTGAATATCGAGCTATATTTGCTGTATGTTGTAAGGTTGTGTAGTCTACTTACAAAACTTGGTTTCTCTTAATCATAGCCTACGCCTATCCATGGTGATAATACTAGTGCCATTCAGATTGCGGCTAATCCTGTATACCATGAACGTACTAAACATATTGAAGTTGATTGTCATTATATTCGGGACACCTATGACTCCAATTCCATAGCTCTTCCCCATGTTTCCACTACTNGGGGGGGGGGGGGGGGGGGGGGGGGGGGGGGGGGGGGGGGGGGTATTAGAATATTATTTATATTTAGTTAATTAAGTAATTACTATGTAAATAATAGCTAGTTTCCATGTATTTTGTATCCTAAAATATCTCATAATTTTTCTATAAAAGAGAAGAAGAGGGACGAGAATTTCATTCCGCAAATTATTGTCATCTTCAACTAGTGTGGCATGTCCGTGGGGTACACGTGTTAGACACTTCGAATATCGACACTCCTTGGACATTCTAGTCATTTTTTTATCCGAAATATTATATATCTTTAACTTAAAAGTCATTATTAAATAACAAATAGATACTCGTATTTAAAACATTTCAACAAGAAAAGGTAATAACAAATATAAAATTAAATATATACTTCACGAATGAATAATTTTAAAGAATTTAATCAACATGTCGCAATGTGTCGTGTCATTACTTTTTAAAGAAAAGGGTGTCGACATGTCGGACTTGGACACGTGTCGGTGCGTCATATAAACAAATTTTTATCAAAATTCAATTATAAAACCCATGAATAGTGTTATAAAATAAAAATTTTACCTTCCCCTGCTGCAACATTCTTCTCTGTGTAAGTTGTATTTTATGAAAAACTTCTTGAAGCATTTCCTTGAATTGCTCTAATTTTGCATCCCGCATTAGTACATCAGATGGATCTGATCCTTCATTATAGTTCTTAGTTGAGGAACGATGCTTCAATTCCTCAATCTTTCTCATAATAGATCTTGCCTGGCTCTATACAGATTTGAAAGGAAAAAGAAACCGAAATCTAATTAGTGAATGGCTGCCAAAAGAAGGTAAATAATGTCCGATTTTAAACCAATGCACCAATAAGAAGAAAATTTTAGATTTTCTAGTCGGATGTGTTCCTTTATCAAATATATCTAACACCAAGTGCTCCTATCTATATGTTAAATCAAGGGAATTACAAAAAGAAGGTGAAAACCAATCAATGGTAGAAACATAATGAATGGACAGAAATTTTGGACGTTTGCTGTTCTACTAAGACTGCTAAAATTAGATGATGAAGCTAACAAGTTAAAAGTGATATTTTCTCTCCAACCAAAATTAGGCACTCGAAATTTGGAATTTGTGATGAAGCCAAGCCACACAAAGTGCATTCTAATTAGCTTATTTTCCCGGTTCTAAAATTATTTAGAGAAGGCTGAAAAATGGCTTTTGTGAAAACATCAAGATCAAAATCATATAGGAATGTTTCATTTATCTGACCTAAGACAGGCTTTCCATCCCACCATAAGGAATTGTTATACTTGCACATGTAGAAGGATAAAAAGACAGGATTTGAAATGGCGCATATACAAATAAGACAGCCACAAAAAATTCTAAATTGCAGAAAATAAATTATTATACAGATATGACGCACTTGACCCACAATATTTCAGGACAAGTTTCAGCAGGTCTGTAGAGCATGTTTTTCAAACCACTGAAGGAATGAAAAGAGAGGTCGACGAGTTCCATACCCCTGTGTCTAGAACTCGACAAAAGGCAAAGGAGTTCTTGAAATCGATAATACACTAAAAATAAACAGGCAGGAGTTGGGATCACAGTGCTTGTATATATGTTCAATCACCTTCATGCTCTGAACATATATTGGCTTTTGGTGGAAACAAATTGCTGAACATGTAGGTTTACAGCAACTGAAAAGCAGTCTTTGCCAATCAATGTAAGGTACTATGTACAGTTGAGTAGGCGGCACATAATCATATTATCTTTTATTCTCCAAACAATTTGTTGAAAGAACACCTTATAAAAGTAGAAAAGTTAGACTAAACACATAACAGTGTCACAGTATATCCTTACAAGTAAATTCTTAAGATCCTTTCCATCATATAGGATTTGATACGATCGATATGAATGTGGATGATACTTGGAAAAAAAATGATCTATGCAGCATCCACAAGCCTTGTGCTCATCACAAGGTGGGATTTCTCGAACTAACACAGTGAACTGATTAGGCTGATGCCTCAAATCACGAAGCTGCTGAAGTCGTTTCAGTGAAATATCATCATATTCCTGGAGATGTTATAGGAAATAAAGTCAACTGATGGGAAATAATATCTGACTATCAAACTGCAAAACAATATGTTTAATATAATTCCACAAGACTTCTTTATTTTTATATTATTAAACAACGACTCATTGCTATCATATTATTGTTGTGTATGGAGGGATTTTGTTCTCTGTCTGCTCTAGAGGTGAGAGGCAAAAGTGAATTGGGGTCTGTTGTTTGACACATTTTACTTTCGAAACAAAATATGCTAAAGTAATAATACGCCAACTGAGTCAAATTGGAGGAGGAAATGATTGAAGGGCATAGGACCTAATGGAAGTGAAGATTTGGACAGTTTGATTCTTGGAATTGATTCAATGACATTATGCAACAATAGAAATAAATTCCACTGCTGGAAAGTCTCTGAGATAATTAAACATAAGGGTTGGTAAACATTGTTATTTCATTCTGAAACTTTATGGAAATCTAGGGAAGTGTTTTCATAAATTTAAACATCATGAAACAAGTTCATAAAAAGAGAAAATGATGCCAAACCACAGATTCTTGAAAATAGATTTTAAACCATAAGGATCAAGCATCTGAGTGAATGACTACCTTGTATAGTAGGTATGATCCGTAACAAGATACGAAGTATAAGCATAACAAGTGTACCCAAAGCCTGTTGAATAGCAATAACTCCATAAGAATCCATAAAAATTAATTTAAATACATATTCGGAATTAAATTACACATATAGCCACGAAAGATTCAAGGGAAGCCATATAGTTCCATGAGACACCATTGGGTTTGCATATTGAACCCAACCTTTGCCAAAATACTTGAATTTTTTATTGGAGGGCTTGTGTTCAATATGGTTCTTCAAATTGGAATGCACTGAAAAGAGAGAATTGCATACCGGTGAAAAACAAGTATACAACTAGAGAGTGAGAAACTTTAAGTTCTTTCATCTAACCAAGTTCAATGGAATTAAAGGTTCTCTCAAATTATGCATGAAACTTCATGAAGTAAGAATCGATCTTAATTTTTCCTGACAAACAAATTTAAGTAATAAGAATAAATTATCCAAAAAACTCAGACTATGATCCAAGACCCTACTGTCAGTTTGTTGAGGAACCAAATGCGGGTAGGCATGGAGATTATTAGTTAAGTGACATCCAAGTATTCTGATACAAGATAAATGCAGGATTTTTAAACTAATTTGAAGGCAGTAAATTTGAATCCATAGCTAACTTGGGTTTTAGTTGCCCTTTTCCACTCTTGGTTTTTCATAGCTGATTTGTGGGCTTTTCAGTTTGCATGATATCAACTTCCATCCATTCTATGGCAGATGTTCTTTGATGACTATTATTTAGAGCTCCATAAGTGGATATTAAGGATGTTTTTAGAATTGGGACCTCAGAGTTCCCAAGTCTATATCAACTGTCGAATCTTAGATCATTATTACTTAAAGTTTCTATAATCTCGTGGACAAGGATAGCTGAGAGTTCTTCCAAAAACTATTTTAACTGCGTATAGTCATGTGTAGAGTCCTTTCACATTTTTCAACTTCACCACCTCAGGTAAGGATGATGTCAATTACTTATTCTTTTTGAATGCAGAGAAATGTTAAGTGATTGAAACTTTATTTACAGGCTACATTGTCTATATTTTTCATCTACATAAACACTAGTCTCAACATTTGGGAGTTTTGGAATGCTGTGCTGTAAATGTAACACACAAATAAGATCAACATAAAGTATACATACTCAACAGACCATAAGCAGAGGCCATGTATCACAGTTTATAATTTCATCTACAGAACTACCAAATTCTCCCTGATATATAAACACACGGATTTAAGTTCAATCTGAAAGGAATTCTACTAGTTGAAATAATTAATCTATAAGCACTTTTTTTGTTCAAATAAAAGGGTATCCTTGAAGATTATTAAAAAAGAATGCTGCAAGATTGGAACACAAAAAGGTTAAATACGGGTTAAGACTTGAGTTCAACTTATTAAACAAAGTTACCAGTTAGAGCCTTTACTAATATTTGATATTGTAAAATAATCCATGGAATGATGAAGCCTCGATGGCCCTCCACCGCCAGCTTTATAGTTTACAGGAAGCAGTACCAACAATCCCACCAGGGAGCAGACCACAAAGAAGTTGATCCTGCAACATTACTCTTTACTGGAATTAGCATTTCATACAGTCTACATCTCTACAAACATAAGCTTAAAATAACTCAAAAGAATAAAATATTTCGCAGACCGCAGTGTCCACATTCATACATTTGCACAAAATTAGAGAAGGTAGAACATGCCATCTGATCTTTCTACTAGAATTATTTCAGAAGCATGTAACTTGCAATTCACACAGAGTATTTGCATAATTGTCGACTGTAGGACACTTTACTTGATGAATCATATGTTTATCAATAAATTTACTGTTGGAGGTGAAGTGAAATGTGAGGAAAGAGAAATTCTGAAACATTACTCAAAAATCAGTCATTGTGCTATTGCATTAAAACAAAAAATTCTTGGACTACAATGAGCCCCGACTATCATACAATTCTTCAAAGAGTGCACACACCCGTTGACATACACTTAATCAAGGCATGTCGAAGAACACTATTTACCCGAATTTGAAAAGTCTGACAAAGACAAGTGCATCGAGGCCGATGTTTTCAAGGATTTCATCTTCGGATACCTTTAAAGAGCTCGGAATCCAACCGAAGGACGGGACAAGCCAGAGAAAAAAACCCGAGTGAAGAAAGGAAACATGATCTCTAACAGAAATACGACGGGCATAGTATATAAATGCATTGGAAGGCTGCTTCTTTAAAATGGAATAAAGTAAGAGGAGGATCAAAGCCAGACCAAGATTTATGGCAGCTGAAGCTAATAATGAATTACCTTCCATATCTGTCTTGAGAGAAATCTGAGTGACAATTAAGGTTCAAATTCTGGTACATGGGACTGAGTCATATTTATAAACTATAAGCGAGACGTGGCAAATTTTAACGATTCCTGGGATCTTCATTATTTGTAGATTAAATTTTGTGGAGAAGATTGAATCTGGGCTTTCGATTAGACCAACAGTTTCCAAATATAGCACTAGTAACTATAATTTGAACTTTGATTTCTTATTATTTCATCACTCCATATCATTTGAAAAATAAAAGATTAAGTTGCCACATTATTAATCGTTAATTTTCAAACAGAAGGAGACAAAATGACTACAATATTGAAATTACAATGATTATTTGAAAAAAATAAAAAATAAGTTAAGCATTCAAAGTACCACGGACGCACGTACTAACTTAGCATATAATTTAATTTTCTTATCAGACGCAGTCTTTTAAGATAAAAAATTACCAAATTACTAACCCAAATTTAAAGAGTCTTATTAAGACTAAGACATCTAGACCGCAGGTATCAAGAATCTCCTCCACAGAAACACTGTAGGCACGGCGAATCCACTCCACCGACGGAAGCAATCGTCGAAGAGTGAGGTGGCGGTCGAAGGAAAGGCGGTGGTGCTGCGACAGGCGGCGGGGATAATATATAGTGGAATTTGAAGGCTGTTTTCTGAGTATTGAGAACACTGTAAGAATCAGCAAAGCTAGACCTATATTTATGGCAGCCGAGACAAGAAGCCCCTCTGAATTCATCTTTTCTTTTGTAGACCAGGCACGGAATTAATTAATGTTGTTGAGACATTTGCAAGTTCATTTTATAGTTCTGTAAATCGGTAAACGGATTATGTAATATGAAAAGAAAAGGGTTTGGCAGTGTAGAGAGAAACGTGGCGAGGGTAGAGTAGAGCAAGATGTTATTGCATGCATAATTAATTAGCTAAATTTGTCCGTTTTCCAATTTACGAAGTTGGGTAACTATTTTCTAATTTTTTCTCTCTCTTAATTTGTAATTTTACTACAATCGAGTTTCCGCTTGTACAATCGATACGTGACAATCTAGAGATGAAAGTGATAACATATTAGTAATGACAATATTTTTATATTAAATATTTTTATGATGCAACTACGTGAAAATTTGTTAGTTAAGTCACACTTGGCTCTTATGTTTTAAAATTTGTTTTTCGTCAAATTCATTTTAATTACACATTGAGATCCATAAGTTTTATTAAATTTTCAAATACACATTTCATTGGCTTTTCTCAAAATTCATTAAAAATATAATTTTTAACTAAATGAGAAATAGGCAAGTAATTTTTATTAATTTGAGACTTTTAGTGATGAAATGATGAAAATTAAAATTAACAACCTGTTTGAGCCCAATTTTTTTTGTCCAAAATGTTTTTTAGAATAGTATTCTGTTGGAAAATGTGTGGTTAAAAAATAAGAAATTTTTTTTAGCTTACGTGTAATATTATTTTATTAAAGAATGCATAGTTGAAAATAAGAGAGAAAAAATGTATTTTGAAAATAGTAGATATCAAACAATAGCTAAATTGAAGTTTAGTACTTTTTTTAAGGGAAAATTGTAGCTGCAATCTCAAACCTTTGCATTTTTCGCAAATTTTACCTTAACTTTCACTTTGTGCCATCTACGATTTCAAATATTTCAAAAATTCACACCTGGAGTCAAAATAGATGGAAACGATTGATTGTTAGTTGACTAGAGAACTTAATTTTGACAAAATTTACAAGGATAAAATGGAAACAATACTATTTATCCTCGTAAATAATTAAAAAATTAAAAGAAAATAAAATAAAACTATAGCATTTCCTACTTGTGAATTAAGTATCTAATCCCACAAACTAAAGTGTGGTGACACTTAGCTGAACACGTAGATATTTTGTTATAGAACAAAATATTGAAGACCTGATGAGGAGATTCCACATGGATAAATATTTGAGTATTAGTAGTCAATCTCTTACGTTCAGTAGTGGAATTGGTGTTTCGACTTGATGTCATCATGCCTTATATGAGAATAATCATACTTTGGCGATGTCGGATGTTGCTCTGTCGATGGTCGCTAATACGACATCATTCGGGTATGTCAAGAATTATATGAAGGTTGTGAATGATCAATAAATGATTCATCGCTCTTAGATAGTAAGAGATTTTGATCTACATTTCATTCAATTAGTGAGAAGAAAGATATGGTCGATAATTGAGATTGATATATATCCACATCTCGTAATTGAAAGAATTATAGTTTCACGGTAAACGAACAAGTTTGTTTTGTCACCACGTGACATTTTTCGTCATATGTATTGAATTGACACATTGCTAGATACCAATACGGGATGATGTATGTGAATCGGTGATAAATTAAAATGGGTATTTTAATTTATCGATTTTGATTGGATCAAAATAATAATTCATATAATTAAGAATCGTGATCGGGAAGCTAATAGGTCACACAAAAAAAGAGAATCAGAAAATGAAATTCACCAATTAATTAATTAATTAACATGTGTTTGGACAATTAATTTATTGGGTTGCTTGTTAATAAATTAACTAATTGGAGTAATTAATTTATGGACCAAATTTAATTAATTAGATTAACTAAATATTAAAACGGGTTAAGTTTAATAGACGGGTCAAGTTCATTTGGATTTATATTAATAAGCTATTCAAAAATAATAAAACACAATTCATTATTTTGTTAGCACAAGAAAAGAGAAACATCAATTCTCATTCTTGTTCTCTACATGAATTTCATTAGATGATGAACAATTTGACATCTGTGGATTGTAGATCGTGATTGATTGTTTTCAAGATAAGCTAATGAGTTTGTAGAATTAAACAAAGGTATAATACCTATCATATTTTCTATCTAAACTCAAAGTAGTTTCTTTGTAAAAATTGAAATGGTTTTATTTTTTCCTTTGCGTGATTAAGTAAATTCCAAACACAACATGCTTCCGACATAACCCAGACTCTGCTAACTCTTCTCCATGCTCCGGGGCGCTGACACTTAGGATGAGCCACTACCATCCTCCCCAACGCCAAGCTCCACCTCAAGTGAAGCTACGATGGCCACATCTTCCCTCGTCCCCACGACAAGTCCCTCTACTACGTCTAAGGAGATACCAGCATTATGGTGGTGGACCGGCTCTTCTCTCTAGTGGACTTCTTCTCCTGCCTATTCCATTCCCTTCTTAATGGAAAATTCAAAGGAAAATCGAGCCCAAAAGTGAAGAACAAAAGATAACAACTCAATTCAAGGGAACTAGAAAATCCAAAGCAACTCAATTCAAATTTAAGCCCAAAAATAAAAAACAAAGACAGTACCAACAATATCAATAGAATAAAAAACTAACGAACTGGAAAATCAAGAAAAAACTATTACAACATTCGAAAAAATGTAAAGAAAATCCTAGATTGCGTGAATACTTGTTAATGATGTGCAAGCCCAACTTTCAATGGAAGTTTCAAACGAAACTTGGGTCTGCAAAATAGATTTCATTAGTGAGAATAATCTATAGCTACGGTGCTCGTTGTGTCCTTCCAACTGTGGCTCTTATCATGTCTTTACAATCGCGATGCTTGTCGTTCTTGTTGGGTTTATTAATTTGTCATGTGGGTTTACATTTATAATTAGAGGAAATTACATGTGTCCAGGTGTTTAAAGTTTACAATTCAAAAGTCGGGACCAAATTTTATTTTTTCAAAACTCAGGTGCTATAAAATCCCTAACCCTAATTTTCTTCCCCTTCCCCCCCTTCCCCCCCTTCCCCTTCCCCTTCCCCTTCCCCTTCCCTCTCCCC
>CAIGRF010068768.1:0-10207 GCA_903798235.1 Fraxinus ornus | reverse complement strand
TTGGCGGATAGCAGTAGTAGGGAAATGGCATTGCAGGAGAGGGAATTGGCAGAGAAGGAAGTGGAGAAATTGAGGCAGACTGTGAGGCGTCAGCGGAAGGAGTTGAAGACGAGGATGCTGGAGGTTTCGAGGGAGGAGGCTGAGCGCAAACGCATGCTGGACGAGCGATCTAATTATAGGTTAATTGATTTTCTTTACTTTTTGCAGTGTGTAAGACCTTATTGTCCTTTCCTATTTTAGTTGTTAATAAGAGAAATAATCTAATCAATATGATGATGATTTTTCGTATTGGATTTTAATGGGACAATGATGCTTTTGGCACTTTAGAAACTGGTGAATTGTCAAGGTTCAGTAGATTGTAGCTGTGAATAATGTATCTAGGGAGCTTAAATTACAAAAGACATTGAGAAGATGAACTATTCTCGATGTAAAATGAAGTGGATTCTTTATGTGCATGTTTAGTACCGGACAGGACTTGTAGCACAACAAACAAGATATTAGCTTATTTTTCCTTATTAATATTAACCAATGCAGTCTAATCTTTCCTGCCATATATGGACATTTTTGAACTATCTGTTAAATGATCAGAGTGCAAATATTATTTGGTTCTGTTTTGCCTTTTATCCTCACATATGGATGAAGGGTTTCCAATTTGAAGCTTAAACTGGGCATGAATGTCTACACTGTGATTCGACCTGATTATTAGATTATCCACCCTGTCAAGATTCAAGAACAATACACTTGTTCATGTTGGAGTTTGATACAAGAAAAAAGTGGTCAACTAGTTATAAGTGATGATTGAATTGGAAAGGTTATATCCGAATTCTAAGAAAATGAAGTAAAGTAATACTATATTGAATCTCAATATGTAGGCACAAGCAGGTAATGTTGGAGGCTTATGATCAACAGTGTGATGAAGCGGCAAAGATATTTGCTGAGTACCATAAACGTTTACACTATTATGTTAACCAAGCTAGGAATGCTCAGCGATCGAGTGTTGATTCCCGTGATGAAATGGTTACCAGTTTCCACGTAAATAGTGAGAAAGAAGCTTTAGCTGTTAAAGGCGCCAAATCTGCAGATGACGTCATACTTATTGAGACAACGAGGGAAAGAAATATCCGAAAAGTGTGTGAATCCCTTGTGATGCAGATGACTGAAAAGATTCACAGCTCTTTTCCAGCTTACGATGGAAGTGGAATCCATACAAATCCTCAGTTGGAATCTGCAAAATTAGGAATTGACTTTGATGGTGATTTAACCACTGAGATTAGAGATGTAATTGTAGATTGCATAAAAAGTCCTCCCCATTTACTGCAGGCAATCACTTCGTACAGCCAAAGGTTGAAAGCTCTGATTACTAGAGAAATAGAGAAAATTGATGTTAGAGCTGATGCAGAAGCCTTAAGGTATGTATATACTTGTCTCCTTCTGGTGTGTTCTCATTTATTCACTTTCCTACTTAACACAATATGAGTTGTAATGAAAGATTAGTAAACTACATTCTGAATCTTCCTGTCCTACTATTTGTTAGTCAGTTGACTCAGTTCTCTGTTCACACTACATCTTGCACCTCTGTATTTCTTGCCAAAGCATTCCTATTCTGCAGGTTATCTATGCTGCTGCCATTATGTTTGGAAGTCAATGCTACCCTCCAGCTTTTTGATTGATTGAGGTGTTTTTCCATATTATAAAGATAAAGCAGTGCACTTGAGAAATTCGATTCATATTTGTCAATTGTTAATGATGGTTGCAAGTTACTTACTTTGATTCCATTTCCAGTATATGAGCTCTTAGTTGATATATTTTGTGAGCCGTTATTTATATGATTCCGTAAATATTTGCAACTACTGTTTCTCATATCATAAATAATACAATTACTTAATAATTCCTACAACTATGCAATTTTCAAATTTCCAAAAACTATATAATTTTCAAATTTCCAACTAGACAATTTCCACTTAATAGATTTATAGGAACTTCATAAATACTTTTGAAATTACCAACAAAAGAACTCTCAAAACCGTAAATACATAATTTCTTAAACATTCCTATAGTTTAAAAAATTAAAATAGTCATGGTTATATATTGTTAAGTGGCCAAGACTTCAATTTATATATTTAATATTCATTTGGTCAATGGGTTCAACAGAAAAATGGATTCAAGAAAATTGGAAAAAAAAGTTTAAAAAATAAATAAACGTGCGCCTAGGCCCGCATTAGACTTCAAGAAAAGAGTTGACCGCCTTTTTGCACACCTAGGCCTTAGGTAGGGCACTTTGACTACACTTTGTGCCTAGACGTGCTTTTTAGAATATTGGATTTAACATAAAACAGAACTTAGATGGAACTTACGAAATACATAGAATGACAATTAATCATAGTATACATAGAATGACATTTAATCATAGTAGAAATGATGATGGTAATGGAGTCGCAATAAAAGTTATATGGTCCTCAAGAATGACTGTTTTAAGTATCTAGGTCTGATTTATAATAAGAAATAAGAGTTGAAAATGATCTATGCATTGAATAAGAGTGGTTCAAACACTTTGGAGAGATGCTACAAAATTTCTATGTAATCTGAAGGTACCAAGTTATAAAGGCAAGTTCTACACAGCTATGAGACCAACTATACTTTATAATAGTGAGTGTTTAGGATTCTAAAAGACAATGTCCATGAGAC
Source organism: Fraxinus ornus (assembly GCA_903798235.1). Classification (NCBI taxonomy): domain Eukaryota; kingdom Viridiplantae; phylum Streptophyta; class Magnoliopsida; order Lamiales; family Oleaceae; genus Fraxinus; species Fraxinus ornus. Next base: position 7,522 of record CAIGRF010068768.1, on the reverse strand, counting down.
CATGGCTGTAGAAAATGAAGATGTTAAGATGGACTTGTAGTTATACTAGAATGAATAAAATAAAAAATTTCAATATATGTCAACTAGTTGATATAACAATAATTAGCAAAAAATTAAGGGAAGGAAAACACATTGTCAAGGCATGTCATAGACTTAGCTTTGATTCACAAGAGCCATGCTATCCATGTAGAACTTTTTAGAAAAGGAGACAGAGACTAAAATTATCATGGCCTTATTTGGTAATGAAATATTTGATTAATTTTACTTTTGGTAGATGTAGTGTTGGGTCTAATGGAGTGGTGGAAAAAGATTGGTTCACGTGACACCACGTTTACTGGGCAAAAAACCTTAAGTTCTTGTTGTATTCAAATTCTATACACTCCATCTCTGGTTAACTCGTGTATTTTCTGAAACTTTTTTTCCATTCATGAAGTGTTGCCTTGATGTATCTATGATTCATTCTCAGTTCAATTTCTATACTTCGTTTCGTTCACATGCTGTTTAATTTTTTTTGGTGCTTCACTGTTTCTTTAACCTTGTTTTTTCATTTGATTTACTGTAAGAAATCTTTCTCTGATGTAGATACAAGTATGACAATAACACAATAATTGAGGCTTCATCTCCTGATATAAACTCACCATTACACCATCAGCTTTATGGAAATGGGAAGATTGGAGGTGATGCTCCTTCAAGAGGGAGTGAAAATCAACTTCTGGAAAGACAGGTCATCCTTCTTTCTCTAGTGGCCTTTCTATGTATTGACTTTTGTTTTATTTTTCAATTGTAAGTAATATATTTTATTTCCTGCAGAAAGCACATGTTCAGCAATTTTTGGCCACTGAAGATGCACTCAACAAAGCTGCTGAAGCTAGAAACATGAGCCAACTACTTTTGAAACGTCTTCATGGATCTGATGGTGCAGTTTCAAACCACTCACTTATCGCTGCAGGAACGTCACAGAGTATGAGCAGCCTCAGGCAACTTGAGGTAATATTTATTCTAGTTTCTAGGTATGCATGAGCTACGTCAGTTGAGTTTCGATGATAACTTTATAACTGACCTGCGTTATTTGATGGTTCTTTTTTGAAATTGGAGTCGTATTTTATCGGGTTTAGATGCCTTTTGGATTTAGCTTATGCTGCATAAAATTAGCTTTGAGCAGGGCATGACAAGTCATCTTTATAATCAAGGAAGATTATATCTCATTGTTGACTTGCCATCCCCTCTGCATTCATGTAAAAAGGGAGTGGTCCCCACACTTCCGAGATCACCATCCAGTTGCTTTAATTTGCAGTTTGGACGCCATCTCTTAATTTACTCTAATTACCCTAAGAAAAACTCATAATGTGCTAAGACCACACATCATATGAATATTCTGAGGTGTCAGTGATATGATACAATTAATTAAGAATCACCTTTATATTCACTTGAAATATTTGTTTGATTTTCTAATGTGTTAAAGGGTAATATTTCTTTGGGAAGAAAAAATAAGACTAGAAGGTTAGGCAGAGCTTGGTTCTATGTTGGGCTGCAACTGAACTGTTGATCTTGAACCAGCTTTAAAATTTGTACTTAACATATTGATAGGCCAAAGCATTTTATTATAATTTGGGTGTGGACTGAAGAGCAGGTTAAAAAGCAGAAACTTGGCATTGGTGTAGAAAGAGATAAGTATGAAAACAGCACTTTGAGGTACTTCTAACAATGGGGAACTCCATCATCTCTGCTTCTCCATGCATGTGCAGTGGCCAATCAACAGTGTCAAATGATTAGCCTCCCATGCTGGTAGTTGACGGGTCCTAAGGTTACTGTTTGAAAAAAATAGGAAAACGAAAAAAATGCAGTCGGTGCAAGGTTGTTTTTTGTTTAGCTTTTTAAGAAAGGACATTTGTGTTTCTTTTGGAAGCACTTTTGTACAGCCAAACAGATGGTTATTTTGCATATGTATTGAGTTTTTTCTTCCTATATCGTGATTCTGGCACTAATTGGGAGATTATGGACATATCTATGCCCCTGCTGCTCTTCAATTAAAAAAAAAAAAAACTATCAAGTATAACATACATCTTCGATTGATCATTTACGTAAATGTAATGGTTTCGTGCATGTTTTTTCAGCTTTTTTGTTGTTCAGTTTTTTTGGGTAGTAATTCGACTCTAAGTTCAAACTTAAAACTTTTCACTGCTTTGTACATCATACATCTGCCTCTCTCCTTTGCAGTTAGAGGTTTGGGCCAAGGAAAGAGAAGCTGCTGGATTGCGGGGTAGCTTGAACATATTGATATCTGAAGTACAACGCTTAAATAAATTGTGTGCTGAAAGGAAGGAAGCGGAGAACTCGTTAAGAAAGAAGTGGAAAAAAATTGAGGAGTTTGATGCCCGCAGATCTGAACTGGAAACAATCTACAATACATTACTTAGAGTAAACATGGTAGGATATATCTCTCTTTCTCTCTCAGAAAAACCTTTTCTATCTGTGGTAGGACTGGTTTATTTCCCAAGACAATAATAATCAATAATTTTCCTGTGATAAATTTTCATAAAGTAATTAGGTAAAAATTACATCCATAATTTCAAATTTCAAATTTCAAATCTAAAATCAAAAGCATCAGTAATGGTCAGACGATAAAGTGCTGAAAATATAGCTTTTTTTTATATTGGAAAGAGGATTCTCACTTCTTTCTCTCTTAAAATCAACCTTTTGTCACCCCTTCGTGGAGAATAGTTACTGTCAGGAGTAATGATAAGTCGAAGAATGAACAGGATAAATAATCGTTACTCTTTCAACAAAAGAAATTCCTTGTATTGATTTGCCATTTCGAAGAATTTCAATATTTGAGTAGAGAATTCATACTTTTTATGTTTCACTTGTACACATTTTCAGTTGAGCTGGAATACATGGCCACCATTTTTCTTAATTTGTATTGGGAACTTTGAACAGTCGAGTTTTAATCTGTGTAAAAATGTGTCCATTCTTTGGCCATGACATATTTCTTGTGACATCAAGAGAAGGTAAGTTCATTAAAAAACATAAGATGGAGGGAGTATATTGGTAACAATCTCACCAAGTGGTTTATATAAGGACTACAAGGCTGCTTTAGTTTCCGTATACTGGTAGGATAAATGGAACTTTTGTTTATAGTTTAGCAATCTATTGGTTTATTAATTTTCCCTGGATACTGTAGGATGCTGCTTCTTTCTGGAGTCAGCAGCCATTAGCTGCAAGGGAGGATGCATCAAGCACCATAATTCCTGCATGTAATGTTGTTGTGGACTTGTCAAATGGTGCAAGAGATCTCATTGATAAGGAAGTTTCAGCTTTCTACCAAACTCCTGATAATAGCCTTTACATGCTTCCATCAACCCCTCAGGTAGGTAAATGCAGATTAAAATGTCTGAATGTATCCTGCAGTACATGTTGTCTGATTTGCAGATCAGAATGCTAGATTCATTATGTCATCTTTTCTGATTGGAAAACTTTTAATTTATAATTTTATTTTGATGTTGGCTTTATTTTCCCAATATATGGATAAGTACATTTCATAAATAGTTCTTTCATTTGAGTGAACTCTTGCTTTGATACGTCTACCTGCTGATAAGCTAATATAAGTTAGCCTCTTTCTATAACAATTTTCTACCTCAAAACTTAAAAAAGTCAAAAGAGACCCATCCAGCAACAAGAAAAATACCAGTTCACACGCTCGTAATATTTGTATCATTTAGGTCTCTTATGCACCCTTTTCTTTCTGATCAGGCACTCTTGGAGGCAATGGGTGGTAATGGATCTCCAGGACCTGAAGCAATTGCTACTGCTGAAAGGAATGCTGCAGTGCTGACTGCAAGAGCTGGTGGCAGAGATCCTTCTGCAGTACCTTCTATATGCCGTATTTCTGCTGCCCTGCAGTATCCTGCTGGTTAGAATTTGTCCATCATTAGAATTTCTCCTGGGTGCTTTCTTGGATAGCATGCTGGTGGACTTTTGAGTAAATCACCTCCACTTTAGTTTTGTGTAAAATATGTTAATCAAAAAGTTGATATTTAGACTTCTGTATGTGATAGTCCCACTTCTTGGTAAGCTTTGGGCATGAAGAGTCTTTCCAAGGACTTAGCATGAATTCATATAATTTTTTGTCTCAATCTCCAAGATTTGTTCCAACCACAAATAGGTCATTAGAAATTCGAGCCAAAAGTTGTACTAAAGTTCCTGTGATAAAAGAAAAACTAGAACTTGATAGAAGAGAAACTCAAACTTATTCTTAGTTGTCACATTTCTGAATATGAATTGGCTATGGTTCCCAATGACATTCCTTTACCGAAATTGGTTTTTTACCAAGTATTAAGGAGTTATTCTTGTTGTTCCTCTGTGGATGTGGAAGTGGTTGGTTGCATGATCTTTTTTTCATGCAAGATTACCTCTGACAAGAATACATATCTGATATAATATGTTTGTGCTAATTATAATTTATCCCTAGGGTTGGATGGCTTGGATGCTGGTTTAGCATCAGTCCTGGAGTCCATGGAGTTTTGTTTAAAGCTTCGATGTTCCGAGGCTTGTGTAATGGAAGACTTGGCCAAGGCTATTAATTTGGTTCATGTACGAAGGGATCTTGTTGAGAGTGGTCATTCATTGTTGAATCAGGTTCATCGTGCACAGCAAGAGTACGATAGGTACGTGTAACCCACATTGACTCTTTTATGTTCTCATGCTGTCTGCATGGACATTTATTTGAGGCAGAATGGGAGGACCTGACAAAACTCAAATGCAGCATTTGGGGCCGAGATTTCTCGTTATTTAATTTACGTTTTTTTTCCTGTTTAGTGTTGTTTGTGTTTTCTTTTTCATCACAAACTTATGAATTATGAGTAGGAAGCACAAACTTGAGCTTAAGAGTAAACCTATTTGGTCTTTTCTTTTGGGACAAAGGTAGATGGCTTTATTGATTTACATTAACCCCATCTTGCAGGACGACTAATTATTGCCTAAATTTGGCCGCTGAACAAGAAAAAACTATTACGGAGAAGTGGATTCCAGAATTAAAGAATGCTGTTCTAAATGCTCAAAAATTCCTTGAAGACTGCAAATATGTCAGAGGCTTGGTTAGTAACCTTCAATACTTCAAGTTATTTTCCTTTTTTTCTGTAGATGAGATAATATATTTTGGGCTGTTTAGCAGGTTTCTGCTCTAGGAAGTTACCTTAAATCAGCTTCCTCTAAAAACTCTTCTAGCGAGATAAAACGCTTCCAGAAAATACTTCTAGAAAATTATTCGAACATGTTAAAAAGCAGTTGCCTAGTCTGAGGAGCAGCTTTTGACTTTTCAAAAGCCTCTCAAACAGGCCCGTTTTCTCCTTTTGTCTTTATTGTTGCAAAAATCTTATTGGAAAGATGATTTAATATACTAACGTGTGAGAATTCAAGTTGGCTAGTTGTCAAAACCTCATTCCCACACGTCATCAACTGGTTCAACCTTTGCTCCTTTTCCTTTTCAGCCTCTCTCTTTTTCCCTTCATGTACAGAACTTTAACCTAAGTTCTGTAGCTTTTGTTCATACATGATTTAGGTTTATGTGAACTTCAACATTCGCGCTTTAGAATTATTATGTTAGAGATGACCTCAATATCCTCGAACCAATGCGTGACTTCCATATTGTAGGTTAAAAGACCTATTTTGAACCTTAAAAGCTGTCTCCTTTAATCAATTGGAATTAAATGGACAACCAATATGACTTTCGCGATAGAAAGTCAAAGTTCCTTTTAGTTGTGAACTTGATCGTATTCAGCGCACCATGGAAGAAGCCCAGGTTTTGGCACTAAAAGATAATATTTTATGTTTCTACATCGCAATCTCTGGACGTGCATGTTTCTTATTGATATAACATTTGTAAATGATGGGCTCATATTAACCTGATACTACAGAAACTTGTTACACTTTGCATGAATGTGAGAGGGGCAGTCTCATGAGAAACAAACCAGCAAATATGCATATCCAAGTATATGGCTGTGCTTTCTGGGTGACTGATATCCAAAACTTCATTTTCAAATCAGACTGTTGTATCCTTTGAACAGTTACTGAAAGATATCCAAGTGACTCGTCTGTGTTTTACATCAATTCTCCCCATGGTTCCAAATTCCAATCCTTTGTACATATTTTTAACAAACACATGAAAAGATTTGTTTGTTACAATAATCTTACTGTTGGTCTTACTTTCCGTTGTTTCTGTGGCATTTTTTTGTAGCTTGATGAATGGTGGGAACAGCCAGCCTCAACTGTGGTCGATTGGGTCACTGTCGACGGAGAAAATGTCGCTGCATGGCAAAATCATGTGAAGCAGCTTCTGGCATTTTATGACAAGTAACCTCTGCTTAAGAATGTCATTTCACAGTCAAAAAGGTGCTTTCTGGCCTTTTTTTTCTTTTTTTTTTTCCTTGTAGACTGTCAAAGTGGAATCTTAAATTGCTGTACCATTGCTGGGAGTCTGGTGTCATGAGACTTGCAAATACTATTTAATGAGTTTCAACGAAGCCTGCACGTTTGTGCCAGGTTGTCTTGTATCATACTGCTAAGATGATTTCTTCTAGTACCAAGTAGCTGATTCTTCCCATGTTTCTGGAAGTATCATCTGATGCGTTCAAGTCAAGTCACTATTTATCGCCCCACTATCCGTTCCCGTGTCCTATAATTGTAAACACTATTGTCAATTGTCCCATACTTTCTGTGCAACATTTTCAGTTTGCTAATTAAGATGTCAAGGTAATGTGACCTTTACAAGAGACTGAAATTGATTAGCGTATTGTTCTACAGTTTGTTACAGTTACAGTTGAATTCTAGACTCCTTGAAAAACTCTTCATGACACTGATTTTCATGGCTTAAGAATGTGCAGCAATCAGTTTCTTGTATGTATTTTCGACCATTTGGGATGACAAAATAAGATGAAAAGCATAAGGCATGGTTTCTCAGTCCATCAAGCAGTCTAAGATGGAAATAGTACAGCGAGCTCTTCCATTTTACATGATGGAAGTTGAAAAGTTTCAATTTCGAACGTACATAACAAAAATATAAAACGACATTAGAGTATGTTTTGATCATCCATTGCTACTAGAGATATTCCTACAAGTTTACTCAAAGAGCAACAAAAAATATTTTGAAAAGATTATCCTGTTACATGTAAAGAAGATGTCTTTCGTCAGATAAGATGTATCAAAAAATTTACGAGGCCACATTCCCCTCGCTCTCACTTATCCAAGAAGGATTGTCCTTTTACCTTTAATAATCAAGCTTTGGCAGCAGCTTCAGTTAAGATGACTCTCCCGAAAGCTCAGTTCATTGCATCATAGTCGTCCATCTTATCGTTGTACTCCAAGACCCTCCTCTTTATCTTGGATGTATCAACCCACGTAATGAAGTCTTCCATATTTCTTGTAACAAGGAATGCCGGATCAGTAACAGTGTCAGGTCCTACACGAATATGTCCCTGCTCAATATACTTGACTGCTTCTGTCAAGTGTTCGGCCATCTTCAGACGTA
>CAIGRF010068756.1:4627-21688 GCA_903798235.1 Fraxinus ornus | reverse complement strand
AATCTGTGGAGCTCAGATTCTACCGTTATATCTTAGGGCTATTCGAATTTGTCTTCGTTTTCAGTTTCTTTTTTTAATCTATGTGGTGATATTGTTTGGGCACTAACTCAGTTCGCCGGAGTAAAATATGTGGTGCTCAGATTCTACTATTCTACCGTTGTATCATGGGTAGCAGACGCCAAATTATACCTCAAGCATGTACAGTGAGGGGACAAATCTGTTTTAAGGAAATTGTGTGTAATACATGCCTCATGTTAAAAGTTTATTACTGTTTTTTCATTATTTGTTTTGTTATTTCTTACTGTAATTAACAAATCATTAGATTTGTTATATATATAATTTAATTTGTTATAATATGCAAAAATGTATGTGTAAATACGGTGTTTAAGCCTATACGGTATTTAAACTGCAAATCTGGTATCAAGTGTGTAAAATCGACGTCCATACTGCATATACGGTAACTATTGCATATACAGTAACAACTGCATATATGGTAATTCTTGCAAATACGGTAACTGTTGCATATACAATATCTGTTGCATATACGATATCAGTCTTGCACATACAGTATCCAATATAGAAATACTTGTCTAACAGTAAGTTAGCTTTTCTTCTAATCATTCCGGCTTGCTTTGGCCCAAAAGAATGTACTGAAGCTTATAGGGTTATAATTGGATGCAATACCGATTTGAACGAGTTTCATATGCAAAGCTAGAGGAGAATTAGTGGGGGTTCTTAGTTCAACTTATACTCATTGGCCTGTTGGGAAGGGTTTGGTAGTCAAGAGTGCCAAATTATTATAATTGCTTTTTTATTACATGCCATGCAAATAATTTGGCTGTATTTAATACTTTGGTTGCGGGTGGATATTATTGAGATTAGAAACTCTAATTCTATTATCAAGAGCAATAGAATCGCAGAAAGAAAATAAAAGCAAGAATACACAAGATTGATTTATAGATATTCGCCTCAATGTGAGATCCTCTTCCTTCGCTAAAGTAATTCCTAACAGTAAATTCATGCCGAGGTCGATCTGCGTACTGGCTTTGCACATCGACAATAATTAGATTCCACATCTTAATAGATATGGCTAACAAATAGTTCATAAGTCATTTGTGTTGCCAATACTAGTTATGTTTTTGCCTAGACCACTAAAAATGATCATATATTTATAAAATAGACTGCATTTTTCCAAGTAAAAAACCTGTTTTCTTCTCGTTGCTGTCGACTCAAATTGTCAGTGTTGTGTGGCATGTAAGAATAAATTGTAGCATCATTGATAAACAAGCAGTTTGAATATAATTAAAAAGCACTGTGTAGTATTAAGAACGAAAAAGAAGCTAAAATCATGGTTCATACCGCGTACTAAACATGGATCAAGTGATTGGATTGTCGAAGAAAAAAATTGATCCCTGTTACATCCCTCAGTTTCTTTGTAACTTCGGGTGTCTAATTTAGTGACTAGACTAAATTCTTAGCCTCCCATCTTTGAATTTAATTTAAATGATTATATTGTTCATTTTCAACCTAGTGAATTAACTCAACAATCGTGCCATTAGTGTGGTGTTACTGTATGATTTAGTGAATCTATATTAGTTGACAACGAAAAACAAAAAATGATTATACTGAAGTCCCACTATCAACTATGTTGAAAAGGGTACTCTAATGCATTTTTGGTTCAAAATTTAGGTGCATTTATCTCCACATAATCAATCCCCAAATGAATGCGTGATCATTTCTTGTGTAACTTGTTTAATGTTTTTTATTTCTCAGTTCAGTAACTATAGTTTAAGAAATCCAAAATGCATACATTAATTTCACGCCACCCCTACATGTCCCGAGTGACATTTTGATGGCCCTGAATGGAAAGAAAAATTCCATGTGCTCTCTTGGAGAATTTGTAGTAGTATTAAATGGATAGTTTTGGTTTTGAAGGGTTTCTGAAGTTATATTTAGTTTAAGTTAGAAATGCAAAAACAATTGAATGATAATTCAAAGTGTCACATTACTTCAGCATCATGCCAATATATATTACAAAGAACGTGAAGAGAATATTCTAGAGTGTACAACTGTAGTTATTTCCTTAAATTATGTAGGATGTTAGGAATCTATTTACAACTAAAAAAATCAGTGGCAGCATTCTGGTGTAACAGAAGGTGAGGCAATTAGGATGGCAGTTGGTGATGGTTAGATTAGTTGTCAATTGAGTTGGAGGCTGATGTGGAGCTGAAGCCCGATGTGTATGTTAACTCTTGACACCCCCTTAAAGATGGATGGTACTGAAGTAACTTCAAGTTTGTCTTTTAAGAAAATGAATCTTGAGTGAGTGAGGCCTTTGGTCAATAAGTCTGCAATTTGATCAGAAGAAGGCACATATCTTACTTCCAGTTCCTTTCCATGCACTTTGTCTCTGATAAAATGAATGTCCAATTCAATATGCTTTGTTCTGGCATGGTGTACTAAATTGGCTGTTAAGGCACCCGGACTCATGTTGTCATATAATAAAATTAGGGTCGACATTTGTTGCAGTTCAAGTTCTTTGAATAACGATTGAATCCAAGCAATTTCTGATGCTACTGATGCAAGAGTTCTGTACACTGACTCTGTACTTGATCTTGCAACTACACGTTGTTTCTTAATTGACCAAGCTATTAGGTTGTTTCCCAAGTAAATGCAATAGCATGCTGTTGATCTCCTGTCATTTGGACAGGAGACCCAATCTGCATCTGAGTATCCATTCAAGTTTAGTCTGTCACCTCTTTGTATCTATAACCCCTGATTCATTGTTCCTTTAAGGTATCTAAGCACCCTCTTCAACTTACTCAATTTATTAACAGTAAATGTGATGTCAGGCCTGGTGTGTGTGAGGTATTGCAATTCTCCTATTGCACTTCTATAAATTGAGGGATTCTTTAACTCTTCTCCATCAGTTTTTGCCAGCAAGAATATGAGTAGGACAAGGCTTCAGATTTCTTAAGTAACTCAGCAATGTATCTTGTTTGTGTAAGATGAAGTCCTGAATCATGCCACAATACTTCAATTCCTAGAAAGTGATGAAGTTGTCCCATATCTTTCAGTGCAAATCTTTTCTCCAATTAATTTATAAATCCTTACAACAGCTCAGTCTCATTTCCTGTCACAACAATGTCATCTACATAGACGAGTGCAAAAATAGTATGTCTTTCATTCTTGAGGTAAAACAGCGATGTGTCTGCTATTGATTGTTTGAACTTCCAGCTTATCATTGTTGTTTTCAACTTATAATACCAGGCTCTAGGTGCCTACTTTAGTCCATATAGTGCTTTTTCCAGTTTGCATATATGATCAGGTTTTGACTTGTCTATGAATCCATCTGGTTGATTCATATATACCACATTTTCAAGTTCACCATTAAATAAGATAATTATTGATGTCAACTTGCCTGATTGTCCATCCCTTTGACACTGCCGTTTGCATAGAGTGCTTTTTCCAGTTTGCATATGTATCAATGTTGAAGCTTTAATAACTGGGCTGAAAGGTTCACAGAAATCGATTCCAGGAGCCTGGTGAAATCCCTTGGCTACAGCTTTGCCTTGAACCTCTAAACTGATCCATCTGTATTACGTTTTACTCTAAAAATCCACTTGTTCTCTACTATGTTGTAGGCTGGTGATGGGGGCACAAGTTTCCAGGTTTTGGTTTTTATCAATGCATTGAATTCTTCCTCCATAGGTTTCTTCTAATCCTTATTCATCATAGCTTCATTTACACTTTTAGGTTATGATGTTTCAAGATTGTTTTCAACTGATTCTCCCAAATATACCTTAGGTTTAAATACTCCAGCCTTTTCCCTAGTGATCATAGTATGCTCTATTGGATTACTCGCTCTCTGTTGATTTCTGTGTCTAAGCTCATTGCTGACTAGTTGCTGATAGATTGTGTATTTTGATTCAAGCCTTTCATTATTCTGAGGTAGCTCAACTTTAGTTTCAATACCTTGATCATTCACATATTTGACCGGCCTTCTATTGTTTTTATCCTCCTCATTGCTGTTATTCATACTTTCATGCTGATTGTCACTTAAGCCAGGAGGTGAGTGATGCATAATATTAGTTGCTTCAAGATGAGTTGTATCATCAGGACTTGAAGAAGGATTAGAGCTGTTCAGTTGAGAGGAAAATTGTAAGTACGATACTACAATTTTAGGCACCACGAAATTTGGTTGGTTTTGAATCGAAAACAAGGACTCAAAAGGAAACTCCAGCTCATTGAATACAACATGCCTTGAGATATAAATTTTTCCTGTTGAGTTCAAGCATTTGTAGCCTTTATGAGATTCACTGTAACCAAGAAAAACACATTTTGTTGAATGAAAACTAAATTTGTGTTTTTGGTAAGGTCTTATGCAAGGATAACATGCATACCCAAAATTTTTTAGTGCCTTTTAATCAACTTCTTTTCTATATAAGACTTGGAAATGGGATTGCATTTTGAGTGTAGGTGTAGGCATCCTATTTATGAGATAAGTGGCAATTTGAAAAGATTCCCACCAGTATTTCAAAATTTGGCTTGAGCTAAGAGGGTCAGACTTGTTTCTGTTATGTTAATGTGTTTTCTCTCTATTCTTTCATTTTGAGCTGATGTATAAGAACAAAGGTGTCTGAATTCGACCCCTTCTTGTGTTAGGAAAATTTTGAAGGTTCCATATTCCAATCCAAAGTCAGCTTGCAGATTTTTTATTTTTCTTGCAAACTTGTTTTCCACCAGTTTCTTGAATTAAATGAACACATTTAGTGCTTCAGATATTTGCCTTAGAGGATATATCCAGGTGAATGGCTGAAATCATCTAAGAAAGTTATGTAATATTTGAAGCCTGATCTTGATTAAATAGGTGCTTGTCCCCACACATCTGTGTGCAGAAGTTCTAAGAGAGTTTTGGCAGGTGAAGTGGATAAGGAAAATGGCAATAGATGAGATTTACCAAATTAACAAGCATCACAGAATGATTTAATTTCATTTTCTTTCACCCTTTGATTACAAATTTTGAGTACTTGAGATACCAGTTGGCTGGATGGATGTCCAAGTCTCTTGTGTCATACTTCAACTTGGAAATTTAAAGACTCTTGACTAGACTCTTGCCTAGGACTAGACTCTTGACTGGGACTAACAGAGGAGATACTGCAGCAAAGTTTATTTGAGAGAGCTGACTTCTGAGAGTGACACTTAGTGTTTTGGTGAAGAAAGTCCAGTTGATACAACCTTTCCTTAAGCTTTTCTTGCAGCATTATTTCCCTCGTTAACTTTTCCTTGACAAAACAGCAGTTAGAATGAAATTTCATATAAACTTGATTATCAAATGTTAATTGCGATACACTAATAAGGTTTTTCTTGATCTCAAGTACATGAAGCAGTTTATTTAACTCAAGCATTTTATCATTCAATGTTGGGATGTGAGTGATACCAAAGTGTGAAATATGTAACTTGTTCCCATTTCCAACCATAAATTTTCCTTACCAATGTACTCATTGACTAAAGCAATATTTCCCTTTTCTGCAGTGATGTGGTTACTGGCTCCTGTATTAGCAAACCAGGCTGGACCATTTATAATGTTGGGAGATGCCACAAAAGCTGTTGGTGAAGTGCTATAGTTGATTCTCTGGTTTGGCGGTGTTCTTGTTTATCTTTCATCATATCTAAAATTGCAAATGTTATCCTTATGTCCAATCTTGCTACATATTTGGCATATAGGTCTGTCACCACCATTAAGATTTCCACATCTTCCACCTCTAAAATTGCTGTAGTTTGAGAACATTCTACCAAAGTCTGGCCGATAAGATCTGATTTGATGATGGTTGGAGCCTGATCTTTGGGAAAAATTAACTGATGTTTGATCAAGGTTGATTCCTGCTATCTCAATCCTAATTGTGTTGAAGTGTTCTAGTCTGCTTTCAAAGGTCATAAGTGTTGATTGCAGTACTCCCCAAGTGATGTGATATCTGCTGTTAATTTGAACAACAATGGGTGTGTATTCTTCATCCAAGCCAGCCAAGACTTGAGTAACCAGGTCAGAGTGAAGAATAGCTTTGCCAACGATTTCAAGGTTATCTGCAAGCAGCTTTACTTTGTTCAAGTATTGATCAATGTTCATGGTTCCTTTCCTTGATTTCTGAAACTCACCAGTGAGAAAAGTAATCCTGGACCTGTTTTGAACTCCATAGCTCTCATTCACAGCTATCCACAGTTCATTGGATTTGCTAGCATCCATAACCCTCGTGGCTATGTCAGAAGTCATTGAAGAGTAGAGTTACCCCATTAACAATTGATCTGTTGACATCCATTGATTACATTAAGGATTTTTGGTCATTTCAACACTGGTTCCTGCTTCACCAATGACTTGAGTTCCAATGAATTCTAGAGGGCACACCTTTGTCCCCAAAATGTAGCCTTCAAGATTGTGTCCACGAATGATAAGCAGAATCATATTTTGCCATAATAGAAAATTGTTTTTAACAAGTTTAATACCACTTGGGGTTAGATTAACACCAAAAGGTTAGAGATGGTTGCTTCCCTGCATTGGAGTAATGGTACTGCTTGAGATTGATACGGGAGCACAGTTGGGATCAGTATTTTGTGGTGTGTTGCCGGCATTGGCCATGGTCTCGGCTCTGATACCAAGTTAGATATGCAAAAACAATTGAACGATAATTCATAGTGTCACATTACTTCAGCATCATGCCAATATATAGTACAAAGAATGTGAAGAGAATATTCTAGAGTGTACAGCTGTAGTTAGTTCCTTAAATTATGGAGGATGTTAGGAATCCATTTCCAACAAAAAAATTAGTGGCAGCATTCTGGTGTAATAGAAGGTGAGGCAGCGGGTGATTATTAGATTAGTTGTCAATTGAGTTGGAGTCTGATGTGGAGTTGAAGCCTGATGTGTATGTTAACTCTTGACAAACATGCAATTTTCTGTGCATCCTAACTTTGCTTGTTTTATGTTTATAATAATCTTATAATGGATGATCCTAATAGGTACATCTACTTCACTTTGAAAGATGAGGCACAGAAATTTCATTACAGGTACTTTTAAGCAGTAAATTGTCTTATTATTTGTTGCAAATTTACTATTCTGATGCATTATGTTAAAATCTTAGATTGCTTGTAATGGATTAAAAAATCAGTATATAAACATTTACGTAGTCACTTTGTTCTTTAAAATTTTAAAATGGTTTGAACAAGTAATAACCTCATTCTAGTTGGACAGGAAGCTTGAAGCTGATACATCAACACAAAGAATGAGGTAACGACGTCAATTAAATTGGTCGAGAAGTCATCCGAGAAGTGGACATGAGATATCCGTATGATGGATGGAGGTAGCAAACTTGTCGATCAAATTGTGAAAATGGTGGTCCATCCTACCAAAACGAGGCGAGCATGCATTTTATATCCTATGCCACCAAATAGAACTCCCAAACCACTATTATTACAAGTATAATTCTAGCTAATAAAATACGAACACATTTGGTAAGCAGTATTGATGGTTGAATATCATCTAACAATATAATGTAGTTCTCTACTTTTGTATTCGTCAATATGTCTAATGCTATACTGTCTAATACTATACCATCCATCCTAACAAAACGAGGGGAGCATGCATTATATATCATATGCCATCAAATAGAATAACTCCAAAGCACCATCTCAGCTTCACTTTCCAAATCATCCCAGCTGAAACTGTGGTCTAAACATGGTGGTGGTGACAACAAAACTCCTTCCATATTTGTCACTGAAACCTCATTCATGTAAAAAACATCACAATCTGATAATGTTTTTGTTGTGTCCAACGTTGTCAAATTTGATAATGTGTTCTCAGTGTCGAATGACGTAAAATTGCCACCAGAAACCTCACTAGCGTCCATCATACTTTCTTGTAAAATGGCGTCACCCTCCTCCGGTGGCCTAAACCCTTCTGACGCCTCTGACGCTGCCTTCTGAATATCCTTGACATCATTGGACACCGGTACTGGCAAGCGCCAGACAGAGTCAGCAAAATTTAGGCATGCTAACTGACCCCTAAAAGCCAATGCAGCAACATCATAAGCACGCGCCGCCATTTCTGCGGTAGGATGAGTTCCTAGCCATATCCGTTTCTGATTTCTCGGTTCGCGTATCTCGCATACCCATTTATTCAAATTCCTACGCCTAACACCCCGATAGACCGGGTGGCGCGTTTCCTTATACTTCTTTCTCCCGGCACGTTTCTTGGGCTTACTTGACGCCAAAATGACCTCTTCATCAGAATGTCCCCTTAAGGATGGAGTCTCCGGCACTTCGAAAAATCGACTCTCCAACTCAAATGGATTAGGATCAAAACACAAACTTAATAAATCCATAGAAAACTATGATCAAGATCAAGATTAAAGTAGTATTTTTTTTTGTTGCTCACTGGGGTGTTCTTGAGTTTGGAATGAGCAAATGACACTGATTTTTATATATTTGGGGGTACCAGGGAAAACACACACGGGGGACACGGAATGGACAATATTTTGTACTGGAGGGCCCACTTTTCGAGGACACAAAATATCTGGGCCAGTTTGAGGAAACAAATTGTTGCTTGGCACACGAACACGGATGCCACGCACTAATATCACGTAAGCTGTTTACTAGGAATAAAGCTGCCTTTCTCTTTTTAATTAAAAGGGCACGTTTTATTACTAACAATAAATAAAGGAAAATTTGCACATGTAGTCAAAAATTAATATTAGTTTTTCAATTTTAATAAAAAAAAAATTAGATTTTCAATTAATTAAATTTTGTGAGAATCGTTATTTATTCATAGAAAATATCAATAGTACGTCTTTTTAATTATTTGTCCAATAACAAAATGTTATTAACATTTGCACAAGTTTTTGAGATAAAAAGAGTGACATCTAAGAGAAATAATGTACAAATTCATGCCGTAACCCTTATTTGAAATTACAGTTAGGTACTGATAAGTGTAGTTTCTACACTTATTTGAAACCCTAAATCATTATATTTTATTATCTTTTAAATAACATTCTACCTAATTTATGTTATATTGTATTTTGTAAGTAAAACTTTATGTTTAATAAAGAATTTGAAAAAAGAATGCAAAATGTGGCGAAAAATGATAAAATTCAAAGATGAAATATTGGAGAGAAAATAGTACATTAAATGAGTCTCAATTGACTTCTATTGGAGATTTTAATTGGATCTCAATGTGACTGAAATATATATATATAAATTTACATGCATACATAGGGGAGAAGAAGAAGAAGACGGCGGCTGAAGCGAGAGGAAAAAAAGAAGAAGAGGGGATGGCAGCTGGAAAGAAAAGAGAAAGAAAACAAGAGAGGATAGAGAACACGGGCGACTGGGAAGAAAAAAAGAAAATAAAACGACTACCAACAGAAAGAAAGAAAAGAAAAAAGAGAGAAGAAAGATGCTGCCAAAAAGAAAGAAAGAAAAAGAAGGGAAACGGAGAAGAATGAAGCACTTTTGGAGTCAAACTTGGCGGCTGTTTTGGGTGAAAATATATATACACACACATTCACGTACAAAGAGTAAAAAAATGGGAAAATATATACAATATATGCACGCAGAGAGCTGATAATAGAGAGGAAAAAGTGCCAGCCGGAGGATAAATACACGCATACGCGCAGGAAGAAAGGATACGACAGACACGAGCAGTTTCACGTTTCGTCAATTTTTTGTGATACTATTCCACTTTTGCGTGTTTTTATTTTTACAATATGAGTAACTAATTTTAATATTGGGACAAACAATGTAGTCGACTTTTGATCCTTTATTTTTCTATTCAAGATTTCTGTGATTTATTCTTATATATGTTGGTTTTACTATGAGTTTAATTTTAAAAGCTCTGTCAGGCCTTTTACAGGCTTGACAGAGCAGACTAATTCTTAAAAATACAGGCTGCACTCATTTCACTCAAAATTCTAAATAAGACTTTGAATATGAATAATAGTGGTGTATGTTTTCTTTAAACTCAAAATAAATGTTTAAAAAAAAAAAAAAGACCAAACAATCTTATTATACAAGAGAATTTTTTTGGATTTAAATTTCAAATCCTCTTTATCTACACACGTACACATCACTTTGCAAAGGAAACTCCACCATTCACGTGCATGTGCCAAAATGAGATAACATAATTTGTTTGTTTAAATTAGTAAAATCTTGACTTCCATTTTTAGATAAATAAAATATGGTAATTTGCAAATAAAAATATCAGTGAGTTTGGCGGCTCCATTACCTGAGATAATGCATTGTATATTGACTTTCTATTAGTTTAATTTAATAATATTAAATTCAATTAATATAAAAGAAAAAGTCATGAATGTTTCCATTCATATGTAGATTAATTTTCGTAATGATGGTAAGCTATAAAATCATAGGCATTTATTAAATAACATATTTTACTCTTAATTTCATTAATATATATCTGTATGTGTGTGTTGTTATTAAATTTGATTGGCACGTTAATCGTTTAGGGTATGCATTTTTCATTCTACTGCAACATAAAGTTAATCACAAGAACAATAGAATTATTAAGTAAACACTACATAAATATTAGGAAAGCGTAAACATCTATCACGTTAATCATATGCGGCGTTACAAATACATAATCTATTCGGACATGAAAATTATGAGAATTAAGCACGTGGTGCTACAAAATCCTACCCCTTAAAATAAATTTCGTCCTCGAAATTATCTTATCCAAGTGAAGAGTTCTGGGTACATGATCTTGATCCCCTCTTTTCCAGACTTCTAAAAAAAACTACCATATATTACTAATCTATTCGGACATAATCTATTCGGACATGAAAATTATGAGAATTAAGTGTGAGAAAATATATTACTAGAATTGTAAGTTCTATTATAATTTTTTATCTTTTCTTCATTATTCTTGAGTAAATAAAACCTCTTAATTCATCTGTCATATTCTTGTCTTTATTATTCTTTTGCTTGATCAAATATTTCATTATTATTTGTCATATAACTTCAACATCTCAATTTGGTGATTGGTGTCACAACAAGTGGTATCAATCATAACAAGTTGTATAAGAGACAAGGTTCAGCATTTCCGCAAAGCTCAAGGTTTGATTTGTTCGAAGTTTTTGTTCGTGATGACTCCCATGAAGTNGCGGGTAATCCCAGCCCCGTTCGGGACGGAGCCCCACGGGTATCGGGTTTGTCGGATTTTTTTGCATCCCTAATCATATTCTTGTCTTTATTATTCTTTGTTTGAACATATACTACATTATTATTTGTCATATAACTTCAACATCTCAATCGGTGGTTTGTTTTACAATAAGTGATATCAAAGCAATTCTGGTATTGATTTTGTTTATAACAGCACAAAAATGTATTAGAGCATTCGATTGATTTTCAACTGCTCTTGATGAAATGGTGGTATGAAATGTCATAAATTTATATTTAAAAATTTATTTATAGTGTTTTGAATGCACGTATCCAGTGTTCTAAAAAGCGCGCCTAGGCGCGAAACGTAATAAAAACGCTTCGCCTTAAACCTAAGCGGAAATTAAGCGGTCAACGTAAATGCTCGTCAACGTTGTCGTTGACCGCTTAATGCTCTTCTAGGCGCGCCTAAGTCCGGATTTTAAGGAGGCCCAATTTTTTCTTTTTTTTAAAAAAAAATAAAAAATAAAACCCACAGTCCAAACTCAATAACCCACTATCCATTCAAAACTTTAAAAACTCCAGACTCCAAAGAACTGAGAAGACGGAAGAACGGAAAAAAAGATAATACTTTAAAATGAATTGGAGTCCGATAAAAACTTAGATTAGATAAAATTTAAGCTACAAGTTATGTACGTTATGTAATTATGATTTTGAAACTTATCTTTATGTAGGAATTATCAAATAAATACTGTATTTTATAATTTTAGATGTTTGGTATGTATTATTGAAATTTTTTTACAATGATTAAAAATTATAATTAAAATTAAAAAAACATTTTTTTACGCCTAGGTTTCGCCTAGGTAAATCTTGAAACTTAGCCTCCACGCCTAGTCACGTTTTACACTTTCTAGAACACTGACGTATCTTATTGAGTTTAAATTACTCATTCTTTCACATTTTAGCAACTCAAATTAAATATTTTCGCTTCAAGTATAATTATGAAATAATATCGATAACACCTCAAAATTTAATTCAATAAAATTTAGGGCGTTACAATATCACTTTTTAATATATACAACGACTAAAACTTTCACGTATAGTATAATGCAAGTTGTCTGGCTGAGTGGACTTCAAAACCAAATACCAGATCAATTTGACTGAACTAATCCCTATTCAATCCAATTGGAAGATAAACACACACATACTGTTTGTAAGTGTTTTACACACTTTACTATCCAAAACTACTATGACATCAAATAGAATAGCTCCAAAGCACCATCTCAGCACCATCACTTTCCAAATCATCCCAGCTGAAACTGTGGTCGAAACAAGGTGGTGGTGACAGCAAAATTCCTTCCTTATTTGCCTCTGAATCCTCATTCATATAAAAATTATCACAATCGGATAATGTTTTTGTTGTGTCCATTGTTGTCAAATTGCCACTTGAAAACCCCTCAGAATCCATCACATTTTCTTGCAATATTGTCCCGCCACCCTCCTCCGACGGCTTAAAAAGTTCTGCCGCCTCTAATGCCGCCTTCTGAATATCCTTAACATCTTTAGACACCGGCACCGGCAAGCACCAGACAGAATCGGCGAAATTCAGGCATGCCAACTGACCTCTGAATGCTAATGCAGCAACATCATGAGCACGTGCGGCCATTTCTGCAGTAGGATAAGTTCCTAGCCATATCCTTTTCTGATTGCTAGGTTCGCGTAACTCGCATACCCATTTGTTTGAATTCCTCTGCTTAATGCCTCGATAAACCGGGTGGCGTGTTTCCTTGAACTTCTTCCTCCCTGCACGTTTCTTGGGCCGATTCGACGCCAAAATAACCTCTTCATCAGAATGTTCCTTTAAGGATGGAATCTCGGGCATGTCGAAAACGCCAAACGGATTTGGATCAGAACATGAACCTAATGAATCCATGAAAATTATGATCAAGAATCAGAGAATTATATAAAAATAACTAAGTTTTTTTTTTTTTTGCTTACTAAATGGTTTCTAAGTTTGGACTGGGCAAATGATACAGGCTGTTCTATATAAGAGCAAAGTAGGAAACACGTGCGTCATTGCCTATGAATTGGACACGGGGAAAATATAATACCACAAACTGCCAGGTTGGCATGACAAGGGACCCACTTTGGAGGATATTTGGGGTCACACTATTTCAAAACGTGTTGTAATATGTGACATAGCAATGATTAGAAATAACATCTAGAATTTAAGGTACTCCAGAATAAAAGCCGACTTGACAAAATGTCATGCAGGAAACAAAACTGTGGATTAGCACACGAACACGGAACTCATACGCAAACTTAGTGTACTCACACTAAGTCATATTTGATACACATTAAAATTTTTATTTTTATTTTTTTATTTATTTTTAATCACATATTTTTCAATAAAATAATATTTTCCATCATATCAGTAACTTTTCTTTTTTTTTTAACCACACATTCTCCATCAATCTATTATTTCAAAATACATTCTATCAAAATAATGGTCTCAAACACACTCTAATTAATATTTCCTTTTTCTTTCTCACAAATTGTTCACCTTGTTTGTTACGTATTTCACTATTATATATTATTGATACCATTTGAGAATATTTCAAACGGCACGAAATGATGCATGACGGTAAAGTCCAACCTCAAATTTACAAGCTTAAGTATATGTGCATATACGAAGCTAGACATAATAAGATGTTTTTTTATTTTTAAAATTACTTAAATTATTTTAAAGCCATTAAAAAATATTAATTTTTACTTATTTAGTATTAAACCTTTAAAAAAATTTATAAAAAGTAGACAAAAGTAAAAAAATATTAAAAAAAGACATGCACATTTTTTTTTTTTTGTGCTTAAGCTTGAATGAGGTCAACGATGGAATTGACTGTACTTTTCCACCCATTTTCTTCATGCGAGGTTTTTATTTTTTTTATTTGTTTTTGCCCTTCGCCTTTATACCTTGCCTTTTCCTGCTTTTTAGAATATTATTTTGAAGGTTAATTTTTTTTTTTTCTCTTTTTTGTCAAGAAAAATGCTTTTAGAATTTTTGAAGTATCCGATTATTATATCAAATATTTATTAATGTGCTCCTTGAGACTTTTTTTTCTCTTACTTTTAATTTACATTAGAGAATTTTTTAGCTTAAAGAACATTAATTTCTTTTTATTCCATTCTTCTTTTTTTTTTTTTTTCCATATTTTTATTACAACTCAATAACATTAACGTCATGCCATACCAAGAATGTGGTATGTGCCGAGCTGTCACGATCCAATTTACATTTATTACTTGACAATTTTTTTATTTTTTGACAAATTTTTGAGCAATTGCATGAACTAAAAAATAAATAAAAATTATCTCCCTATTTGGTTGAGATAAAAACTAGACTTTTAGTAGATTTTAATAAAAATTAGTAAACTGTATGATCCAAGATAAAATCTAATTAGATCCTCATAACTTCGGAGAAACATGCATGGGCCAAGAAGTTTTCCAAAATGAGATTTTTAAAGCAATAACTTTCGTCAATGGAAATACTATATATTTGTTTGGTGCACATTTTGGGAGTAAAAATGTATTTTTACTGTTGATGTGATGGAGAATATGTAGTTAAAAATGAAGAAAAAGTTATTGATACGTAAAATGTTATTTTATTGAAGAATGCGTGATTGAAAATGAGTAGAATAATGAGAATGAGAAAACTAATATGGCTCAAACACGGGCTTAATAAGTTTTATTTCGTAGAATAAAATTCCAAAATCCTAATAGTGCATATAATATTCATATGGCCTAACAAAATTAAAGAGGTTAATTTTTACTAAATCTGCAGAAAACTTGACCCGTTTTAATAAATATTTCACTAACACGACCATTTCGATGGGCACAGTACAATCCCTATTTCTTGGATGCCTTTATTTGATGAATTGTTACAAGCAAGTTGATCACATGGCGTATGATCAGGTGGCAAATGAGGTGGCATCACAGTCAGCTAAACAAGTAGCCACATGAAGCATTGAAGGTTCAGCACGTAAGGAATGATCTAGAAGAGGAAAGGATCTAGAAGACTTCATCACATGGAGTTTGTTATTTTGTAACCATATTTGATTCTTTGTAATTATTCCTTTTGGCACCGGTTTTATAAGTGTAAATTCATTCACAATGTATCAATCAATTTACAAGAATTGTAATCAAAATCGTTCTGGTTTCAGTTCATTATCTTAGCATTTCGATCTTCAATTTTATTCCATTTCATTATATTATCTAGCAACGGGCCTAACTATTTTTCTAACTTTTGTGTTAATTTTCTTAAATCTAAATACACAAGTTTAGGGATATATCTTTCACATATCTGATCTCATGTTCAAAGTAGACAAGATAAAAAAAAAATTTCATTATTGAAATGACAAGTGAACCATACTTACGATTTCCTCAATAGTGAGAATTGGAGCGGAAGATCAATTATAATATCTTTCATTAAAAGAGAAACATATATTGATTTCGTCATAAATCATCCGTCGTGTAGTGCGCAGATTCCTAGGTTGATTACACCAAGTTGTATGCTTTTAGAACGCGTGGAGAATGTGGTCCTTTAAATTTTATCTTGCCTATCTGGTACCAATTGGGCAACAATTGCGACGGTACAACTGGTCAATTCAGTATATGACATGAAGAGTGGGTTTCACCCATTGATTAGAGGAAATCTGTCATCCACTTTAAAAAGACTGCAAAGGTCAAGTGTCAACAAGAAGGAAATTTACAAAATAAGAATTTTTATTATATTTATCAGTGTTCTAAAAAGCGTAAAGCGTGGCTAGATGTGGAGGCCAAGTTTCAAGCTTTAGGAGCCTAGGCGGGCCTAGGCGAAGCTTAAGCGTAAAAAATTGTTTTTTTAATTTTAAATTTTTAATCATTGTAAAAAAATTCAACAATTCAAATAATACATACTAAATATCTAAAATTATAAAATACTGCATTTACTTAATAATTCCTTCATAAAGATAAGTTTCAAAATCATAATTACATAACGTAGATAACTTGTAACTTAAATCTTATCTAATTTAACTCTTTATCGGACTCTAATTTAATGTCTTTTTCTCCTCTATAAAAAAAAAAAAGAACAAAACAAAACAAAACAAAACAAAAAGAAAAAGACGAAGAAAAAGAAAAAAAAGTGTTACATGTCTTGATTAAGCCCCGAACACTTATTCGAGAAAATTAAACTTTTGACAAGAGATTATTAGCTTAATTGATTCTTAGAGATTGATGCAATAAAAATAAGTAGAATCCACATTTATTGATGTGTTGAACTGCAATTAGTAAGATCTTACCAAACTAGAGAGGGTGAGGAATAGTAAATAAATTCAACATTAGATCACACCTTGGGGAAAGAGTGAAAATAATAAGTTTGGGGTATGTATCTTACGAGTGAAGAAAGGAAACATTTGGCAACAAAAGGTCGGGATTTGAATCACTTTATGAATTTATGATGCTTGACATGAATTTTCATACATGCACGTCGGTTTTGCATTGAATAAAAAGAAATTAATTTTAGCATTGAAATTTTGTAGCAGTTCATAGTTTTAATATATGTATTCCAATCTTGAGAAAAAAGGGCAAATTATCTAAATATATGCGTGTTTAAATTTTTTTGTTAAGTTATATTATAATTTTGTTTGAGGACAAACAAATGTTCAAGTTTGGGGGTGTTTGATAAGTGTATTTTGTACATTTATCTAGACCATTAAATTAGAGTATTTGTAAGTTATTTAGATGAATTATAACTTAATTTTGTATTAATTATGTTTGTTAGGTTGAACTCAATGCAAATTGATGGATTTGGAAGAAATGAACGAAAAACGTGCGAAAACGAAAGAAATTCAAAGTTTGGGGACC
>CAIGRF010068719.1:0-11712 GCA_903798235.1 Fraxinus ornus | reverse complement strand
GAAGTTCAAGTGGCAACTCAAGAGTTGGGGACAAAATATTATTTACATTGCTAACTGAAATGGATGGCTTAGAAGAGTCTAAAGTAAGTTATAACACTATCCAGAAACAATGAACACAACAATTGGATATGAGTTAACGATGTCTTCCTCTAGTTTCCTCTTGCTATTTTTAGGGTGTACTTGTTTTGGCTGCTACCAATCTCGTGGATGCAATCGACCCTACCCTTAGGCGTCCTGGACGGTTTGATGAAGCAAGCACTTAGTGCATCCCCCACTCACATCCCTGGAGTAGAGGAAATGACAATATTTGAGACCACAAAATAGAGTGCTCCTATTAATTTTATTGCTATGCATTTTGGCCTCCTTTTCTATTTCAGCTTTATAGTTAAAAGGGATAGTATTTGATTTATCTAACGTAGTATTACATTATTACCGTATCTTTCTATATTATTTCCTTTAATTGATATCTCATTTCTAACATTCAGCCTCCAATGTCAGTTAAGTATTCCATTATTCTTTACCTTTGTCAATTGAATTTATTTTCCAGATAAACGTTTTGAAATATTTTGAGTGGACTTGTGTAATAAGATTTATAATGTTGTAGGCAGTGGTAGAGCATGGAGCTTTTTTCTTAGGGCACACTATCACAGTTGGCGAAGAACATACATTATAAAAATAGTTCAATTTATCGTCACGACGAATTTTTTTTGTTACATCGTGTTTAGATGATCGAAATTGTATTTATTACCATGTCAATATGAGATTAGTGTTCCCTCCTTTTTGCAACTTGATTAAGTTTAATTGTGATTTGATGCTAGTTAATTTTTGTTACAAGTTACGTACAAGGACAAAAACAAGGTTTTGCCAAGTTTAATTTAAGTTTTGTTTTTTATATCTGAAAAAAAAAACTATTTCAAGATTAACCAACTTCAAAATTTATATGTTATTTAATACTATATTAATATTAAACTATTAAAATTTATTGAATAATCATATTCCTTGAATAAAATATTACTAAAAAAATTATCAAAATTTCAAAGTAAACGCGTTTTCCATTTTTATGTTTTCAGAAACAGTTTTTCAGAATGACAAAAAGAACGTATTTTCAGAAATTTCAAAACGGACACTAAAAACACAAAACATAAAATGAATTCAAAACACAAAACACAAAGAGAACAGCCCCTAAGTTTCTAAAAAAATGGTACTCAAACAGGGATTTAATAGATTTTTATAAAAAAAAATGATAAAATGTATTGTTGAAAGTTGATAAAAATTGAGGTCCCATGAAATATATGATTGACAATTAGTTTGAAAAAAAAAAATGATCTTCAAAAAAATGGAGGCGAAATAGAAAGTTTGAGAAGTCGTCAAGTTAAAGTAACAAAAATGTAAATATAAAAAGAAAACTTAAAAAACCAGAATTTAATATAAATTAAGAAAAGAGTCGAAAGTTGGACAATAGATGCGACCAAGTTAGCATGGATCAAATTAACAGTCTTACAATTCTCCAAAGGGGCAGGTTTAAGGTTGTAAGAGGATTAGATGGTCATGGTGGAAACAGGGGCCAATTCCAAGTTAGGTCCTGTTTGTTGTAGATTAAAATTAGATTTTTAGTATATTTTGACAAAAGTTGATGAAATGTGTAATTACAAAGTAGTATACCCCATAAAATATATGGTTAAAATTAATTGTTAACTTTGATTTGAGATTAAAATCAGATTTTACTCAGAAACAAACCGGGGCTAGGTTATTTATCAAATTTAAGTTTTTTATCGAACAAAAATAATAAATTTATCATCATTTTTAAAGAGAATATAAGTTGCTTTTAACAAATTAGTAAAAAAAAAATAATATTTACTAACTAAAGACATTAAAAAAATAGTAATAATAAATAAATAAATGAAATAAATGAGACGATAAATAGGGCAATGGACTTGCCCTGCCCCACCCCGATTCCGCTTTAATCAAGTATAGGAGGTGGGGTAAGGTAACAAAAATATTCGATGGGATAGGGGTGTGAATGATCGATCCGTCACATACCTACTCTGTTGTCATCCCTAGCGAAGAGAGAAAAAAACACATAATTGGAAGTGACTAATTAGATTTACTATGAAACTTAAAAACCGATCATTGATTCAATAGAGCATTTCTTCAAGATAAACGTAAACAGAAAATCCGACTATTGGACTTTCGCCATTTGGGATGCAGCATGACACTTGTATCTTTCTTTTTTTTCCGTTTCTTTTGGTATCACAAAACTACTAATTCATCTTCTGCTTCTAATAAATCAATTGCACGTGTTCATGGTTGTGTTAAATAGTAATGCACCATGTGGATCTTGGACGTACAAGAGGCTTAAATTCTGAAATCAACTGTTATTAGATTTTAGGGCTGTTAGCAAAAATCGTCAAATCGAAATCGCATTTTTGAAATCGTCGATTTGGTGCCATGTGGACCCGTCAACGAAATGATTTTGAACAAAACCAAACCAGTCAAAAACAGTTTAGTTTAAGTTTGAGAATTTTAATTACGGATTAAAACCAAATCGGACCGGCGGAAAAATATATAAAAATAAAAAAAATGTAAAAAAATGAAAATCATTGAAAATTTATCCAAATATGTAAAATTCAATAGTTTTGTCATTTGTGTATATTTTTGTCAATTTATAATTTTTTATTACCATATTTTTAAAGATTATCTTATCTATCTAATATCCAATATTATGATGATGTAACAAATGCATTTGTTTGACAATGGAAACTATGAATCATGTGTGACAACAATTGATGTTTCAATATATGTGAGAAACTGAATTCGTAACAATATACAACAGTAAGCTTGTGCAATTGTTATGTTTAAATATTACAAACAATTGATTTATTATTATGGTTGGTTATTCTCTCTGTCTAATCAGTAATTTTGTTTTTCAGATATGATGATCACGAGATCTTGTTGAACATCATTATGTTTTTTGCGCTTTATATTTAATTTAATAGACTTATATTATAACGTTATCGTAACGT
Organism: Fraxinus ornus; assembly: GCA_903798235.1. Taxonomy (NCBI): domain Eukaryota; kingdom Viridiplantae; phylum Streptophyta; class Magnoliopsida; order Lamiales; family Oleaceae; genus Fraxinus; species Fraxinus ornus. The sequence continues at coordinate 8,689 of CAIGRF010068719.1, read as the reverse complement.
CTTAACTTAAAATAGCAAACTAAAAACTATATTTTAGTTTATTGTGATTTCACTTTGATTTAGTTTATATTTAAATTTGTAGTAGATATATTTAGCCTATGTTTGACACCCATTTTTTTTTTTTCATTCTCATTCTCATTTTTCATTTCAACCACACATTCTATCAATAAAATAATATTACACATAAACCCAAAAATTCTCTTTACTTTTTAACCACACATACTTCCATCAATCACTATTCAAAAACCAATTTCTCTCCCAAAATGGGTGTCAAACATAAGCTTAGTTTGTTTTAGATTTATTGTTAGTAAGATATAAATATATGTTGAATTCAATTAATTAATATCATAAAAGTAGACAGACAAAAAAATATACGACGAAACCGACGGTTTAAAATCGAAACAAACCGTTAGGTTTAGGTTTGAGTTTTTTTTTCAAACCGTTCAAAATGGTTTGGTTTATGTTTGGATTTTTCTCAAACCAGTTTAAACGGTTTGGTTTGAAAATTTATCAAAAATCGATAAAATCGGACTGTTTACACTCCTATTAGATTCACCTTTTGTACAGTGTTATAATTGAATTTTCAGTCATTGATTCTTTCATTGTTAATTATGTATGCATTTTTAGATAGAGTTGGCACTAACATTAATTTCTAGACGTGCTTATATAATTAAATAAGTGTTTTTTATATGTTTATCTAGGCATTTAAATTTACATAAAAGTAAAAGGATAAAATTAATGATCTATTGGGAAGTTTGGATTTGATTGGAAGTTTTAAACGTGTTAAATTGGATGAATTCACAAGTTTTGGAGACCAAATTATACATTTGGGGAGTTTAGAGACCAAAAGTAGATAGTGATAATTTTGAGGACCAGCTAGAATATCCTAGAACTTGAGGGACAAAAAATGAAGAAAACAAAAGTTGGAGGACCAAAGTGAGCAAGTTTGAAAGATAAGTAATTAATTTGGATATGATTGAAACTCGAAGGACTGAAGTTAATAGAATCAAGTTCAGGGACTTACACGGACGTGACAAAAAGTTAAGGGTTTTGATGTGCAAAATTATGCAGCCGTAAGACCACACGCATGAAGAAATGTCAACCCACCGATGGGCGATGGCTGATTCAGGCTTCATATTTTTATTTCCAATCTTGCTAGCACAAGCTTACACTATCATTTACATTTCACAAAATTTATCCAACCATCACAATCTTGCCACGTCACCCATCTATTAAAAAAATGTGTCAAGCTTAATGTACAAATAGTACAATTGAAATAATAAAGCAGACTTTTTTTTTGAGTTTGTGTTGCCGATCCTTAGAGGAATATTTATTTTAGATTACACAACTTTAATCAATTTAATTTTAATAATAAAAACAAACACGCAATAAAAATTTGATTTTGAAAAATAAGGAAAAATAAGAAAACATAAATACTTGAAAATTTTGGAGGAAAAAGTGGTTGTGATTCATGGTTTCGCTTAACAATCGCCTAATTAATTTCTCTACAAGCCAATTAACAAATTACTGATTTACGATGTTAGATCCGTTTTTTCAATTTTAGTTAATAACTTCTCTTGAGCGAAATTAACCCTAAATGATTGTATCTATATGTCGATTAAAATCAAACAATCACATTAAATTCTTATGAAAATAGCTCAAATAGGTCACCTAGGGTTAGAGATATATCTCTATCCCCTACACTAACTTATGGTTTCTACTGTTTGGTCTAAACTGTACAATCTTCTCTCGAACGATGTATAATCATTAAACATAATCATTTATTAACCATATAAATGAAAATACAATAATAACAATAGTGAAAACACATGAAAATAAGTAACTTAACATCAAAAGGCAAATATTAAAATTAATCAAAGTTAAGTCTAGATACTACCATAAATTCCAACACAAAAAATTAGCCTTCATTATATGTATGATAAAAAAAAGGAAAATATTCATAACATTCATTACAAATTTGGAGAAAAAATAGATTAAATACAAGAGAAGAAATACCCCCCCCCCCCCCCCCCCCCCCCCCCCCCCCCCCCCCCCCCCCCCCCCCCCCCCTCAAAAAGAGAGAATCCAAACCACAAACCAAAATAAATAGATAAATAAAGGAGCTGTGCCATGGAGAACAGGGAAATAAGAACAGAAGGGAATATGATAGAAAGAAAGATGCGGAGAAAAAAAGAGAGAGAGAGAGAGAGATCATGCNTTTGGTTGATTTTTGAAGATGATAAAACCCTTGTTCTTGATTTTTCCCAAAACTTTTCCAATTCTTGATTGAATCTTCTTGTGATTTAGATTATATCCTCAAAATACCAAGAAAAATGGAAAGAAAAATAAAAGAATAGAAAAAAATGAGAAGAAAGAGAAGGAAGAAGAAGCTGTTAATCTGTCGTTTTTAAGGTTTTAAAACCTAGAGAAATTTGAAACTATTAGGTTTTAAAGATGTTGATAATCTTTTGACAAAACGATTATTGAAAAGAGTTCTTAAAAATCAAAGTGGTAAGTGGTAAGTTGTATATGTTAGAAGCCCTAGGGTTTGAGTATGGAACGATGAGAAAATAGTCGTTGCAATTTCTTTAGCATATCGCCCAGCTAATACTCAAGCAGTAAAAACAAAAGCTGCGTCTCCCGTCTGTCACCTGGACTTCGCTCTAGCAACACACCGTCGCTCGCTTGTCGCTTGAGCGATAGCGTATCCCGAGAAAATCTAATTCGCGTTTTTTCAAGGTTTTTATCTTGCCCGTACTACCAAAAACCTCTACACTATATATATCAACACCTCCATTCAAAATATTAGTGTTGGACTTTGAGAGAAACAAGAGATTACTTCCTACATATCATTCACACAGTTCAACTGTTGTTTTGATTTCATCATTGCATTCAAAAACATCAACTTCACATACACTAAAAACCAAAACACATACTTCCATAACATCTGTCGGAGTTTCGAAGATGAAAGAAGGTGATCGGAGTTCTATTGTTGGAGAACGTGGAGTTCTCATTGATTTATAGGAGATAAGCGAATTCAGAAGGTCGGGAGTTGGTGCAGGAGCACACAAACGATGAGAGCTTTGGTGATTACAATCAAGAGGTCATAAAGCACTAGAGTTAGTCGAGTCTGACGGTGTTGTAAGTTAGTTTGTTTATAGTGGATTTTTACTGACTTGGGCTCGGAGTTTTTACCTAGTTACATGTTTTCTCCGTCAATAATTTTCAAGTGTTATTTATTTTTCAGTAATTTATTAACTGCGATAAATTAATATAGGATAGTTATGCTTGTGAATTCATGTGGATTAATTAATAACTATGACTTGTTGCATTTATTAATTAGTAAATTTAAACCGCATAAACACCTATTTAGCATAACTAGTTTTGGCAAGTGACAAAAAGGTCACTGATTTACCCCTTTTCAATTAAATTCGGCGCTTAAGTGCCAATTCTCTGCCCAAAACCAAGAAAATGGTTTCATTTCATTTCTTTTTTTTTTTTCTTTTTCCTTTTGCGCATAAGTCCTCTAAATTTGACCACTTGTCTACCCAAAACCAAGGAAATTGTTTCATTTCATTTTTTTTTCTTTTCTCTTTATACACAAGTCTTCTAGTAATTTGCACTCAAGGTTCCTCAATTTTGATCTTGTGCAATTTGATCTTCAAATTTTGACTTTCATATCAATCGTGCCTCCAAAAATTGTAACCATGGGTCCTTGAACTTTTTGACTTGTTCACTTTGGTCACTAAATTCACAATTTTGTACTATTTTGATCATTTTCTCCTCATTTTTGCCTTGTTCTATTTCCTTAGGTGCTTTTTACCTACAAAAATAATAATTACATAATTGTGAGTAGAAAGTCACTCTTTTTTTTTTTTATCAATAATAAGCATATTGAGATATTAAATAAGTATACTAAAACACATTTATCAATATGTACAACTAGTTTAATTCTTTCTACATAGCTCTTGAGCTAAGAAGAGAAAGAAATAGGAAAGCCGTTAAGGATATGTTAACCATAGTATAGATCGACCACAATCAGAGAGTTAATATGCTCATATTAAACAAAGCAAAAAGAAGCCAAAAATAATTTTGAAAGGTCAATAGATTTCGAAATAGCAAAAGAGAACTGGTCATACTAATAGGGTGTTTGGTGTAGATTAAAATCAGATTTTAATTAAATTATGATATAAGTTTTTGAAATGTGTGGTTGAAAAAATTGTGGTTAATATTAATTTTTTGACTTTGACTTAGATTAAAATCAGATTTTAGTTCGGCCCAAACATGCCCTAAATTTATTACTCGTGTGTTGTTTTAAAATATATAGACTAAATTGAACTAATAGTGGAAGGATAATGAAATTTTGAATTCCATCCTAATAATATGTAAATGAAATTATCAATGTTATGACTTGTGGAAGTGGTGTTTTAATTTTTTGTCATAAATAACTCAGTACCGTTTATGAATTATAAAATAATAAGGGTAAATTCTAGAAACCTTTCCTGAAGTTTATGATAATTACCCTTTTTTTAATTTATGCAAAAGAAAACTCACTTTTTTTTTAAAATTTTTGCAAAAGAAAACTCACTCATTATAAGTGAACGTTTAATCTTAACCAAACATGCATACTAAGATACTCAGAATGGAGAACTGGTTGGTGCCAATACGATCTATAGACTATATCTGTATTAGTTCTGTTATAACATAAAATTAAAAGTTTTAAATTTTAAATTAACAAGTTTTTAATTTTCAATTTAGTTTTAAATTTTCAGATTTAATACTAAATTAAAAATTTTAATATTAAAATGTAAGTTATATTTGAGTGGTTCAATGTGGGGGTTGAAACTTCACCTATAAAAGGGATTGATTTTCATAACATGAAGGAGATGGAACTTGAGATGAAAACTTTATATTTGAGTGGTTTAATGTGAGGGTTGAACTTTTACCTATAAAGGGGATTGATTTTCATAACATGAAATATAGAACTTGAGAAGAAAACTAGAATATAAGCAAAATACTCATTTTTTTTTCATACTATGACTTTTTTATACTTTTGGCAACTCGATAAAAACTCATTCTTTATCTCCCTATGGTCGTGCCCATAGAAGGAGAAATGACTGTGAGCCACATAGATTTTATCTTAGAGAAGTGTAATACCGAAAGAACCCGCACAAATGGGAGACAACACGATTTTAGGACAACGTCCTCGACGTGACTCCCAAAAGCTTGAATTTCTAACTCTATCAACTCATATTTTTGTTCATTCTTATATTTATAATTATAGTTAAATTATATTTATTAATGTTATGTTTATATTTTTTAATTATGTTAATTGATAAATATCTACACACAAATCACCTATTTTTTTCAACAATTTAATGTCGTGTTAAGGTGATTTGCCTGTAGATTAAATATGGTATGATCATGAAATCTTGATTCAATGTATGTCACTGCATTATATTTTTATAATATCAATTGAAGCATATTTAAATGAAATATGCATGTTATTCCCCAAAGGTACTATGCGGTCATGGTCAGAAGTATCAATTTATTCTCATCACCAGTGTTCCTTAATATTTGGAGGTAAGATATTGACAATGGTCCATGTTAAATTCTTGCTCCTGTGCAGCTTGTGCCTCTAAATGCAATTGAAGCATATTTGGGAATGACCAATGTTTAAAGAAAAAAATTCCTATATTATTAATCAGAAATATGTTTGGGAAAATGATCTTGTAACTAATTATATTTAATTATAATTAGACTTGTCCACTTACTTACTTTTATGTACATAATCTTATAGATGCATCTCAATGTTTGATTGATGCTAATTTCTATTGTAAGTTGAAATATTGATGTTTATGCCCACCAAATTAAACAGATGGTGAACATGTACCGAACGTTAAAATTTTCGTTAACCTTCCTTTTGGTAATATTGATTTGAAGAACTAAAACTTATTTAGGTGGAAAAGGGTTGGTTATATGATTATATATGTTGCTGGCATTAATTCCACCAGAACAACAATTTCTAAATGAAGAATATATGCATTGACTAACAAAGCAATTGAGTATCTAAGGTCATTGACAATGTAAGTCTAAACCATGTAGGAGTAAACGTAAGCGTTGGCCAATTTCATACCATCCAGAAATACTGAAAGCAAGAGTTGACCCAAAATAAGATGTTTATTAAGCACTTTGTTGTTGATACTGTCTCATCCGAATCACCGGTTCTGTTTGATTTGTTAAGCACTTTGTTGTTGATACTGTCTATTAAAATTGGATTACGTGTTGCAGTACATATGAAATGTTATTCTGAGAAAACCTTGGTGATAAGTTAACTAAAATTTATCCTAAACTTCTCTATAATTTGCAGGAAATTACTGCACAACATGTTCTTAAAAAAAAGTTGCTTCTATTTCATAATTTTCCTGATTATATTATGGGCATGTGGAGTTTCTAAGTTCCTATTATAGAATGTTCTTCACATCATAAAGTCTCCATATTGACAAGCACCAGGGGACATTCCACCATGGGTATAATGCATTGATAACTATGCTATAGATTCTGGTGTCTAATTTAGATAATATGTTGTCTTTGGATATTTGAATAGAATGTTTTGCTTTGATGGTTGTGTGAAAAATAAAAAGTAATAGTCAAAATTTAGATGTACAATCAAATAGGTGAAAACCTCTATTACAAATACAATTTTAACGAAATGCAAATGGCCAAATTAATGTTTCTGTGTTCTGACATGTTCATTTGTTTGAAGGTTATTCTTTACAGTCAGTTAAGGAACCATTTATTATTTATAGGTCTAACATATTTTCTTGAAGAGAATGTATTCTCTTGCTCCTTAGATCAATGATTGTTTTTACATGCATTGGAAAAATGACTTTGATTAAGTGACTTGGAGAAATGACTACTTATGTATGGATATAACAAATCAAGGCAGGCTAAATGTCCATGACTATTGACATCAACTTGATGATCACGATGATTATGATGGTAATTAATAAATTAATATAAGCACATATGTGATGTGTACATGTGAGTAGCATATACATTGATGATTGATTAGTCTTAGTCAACTGAAAAGATCAATATTATATTGTGATATATGATGATTGAGAATTATTTGGAAAAAAAATTATTATATCCTTGGAATGTGAGGGTGTTTTTAAAATGTTTGAAATATCTTATATTTTACTACTCTTAATTGTAAAATTAACATTTTTTTTAGCGAAGTGTTAGATTAAATATGAAAATTGCAGGTGAAAAACAAGAGCTCGATTGATGTATTTGCCCAAATATGTGACTTGTGAGGATTTTGACTTCAATCTCTTCGATCCGGGCTCAGTTTCACCAAACAAACGACACCACAATATAGACCCAATCCCACTACCAAAACTCCCAACTCGGTTGCTCCTCAATGCCCACAAAGGACAAGGAGTGTGAACGATAATAGCCACAAATGACAACCACAAAGGCAAGAGAAGAAGAAAAAACTAAGGGCCTCGGTCAAGCACAAAGCAAAGGAGGAGACTCGGTTTTTTCTTTACAAGAACGGCTACCTTACTTCACACACAAAGAAAACAGTAATAGGGCATCAAATATATATGAACCATAAGTGGGCTTTTAGGTTAGACAATGGTAAGGGCCCAAATGATAGCCGACAAATGGGTTATCAACCAACAAGCCCTCCAAGAGTTTGAGTCAGGCCATAAGTGGCTCTAACTTAATTAGGCTGCTTCAAATGGCCCGGGTAGGTTATAGGATCCGTCTAACTAACTGTGGTGTCGATATACAACTTCAGTTATCGGTCGAGGCCTATGAAGCATAATCCAACAAACTAAACTGGTTTAACATCATAGCCCGAACTTATTGGGTATCAAAACCCAACATGACTAAAAGTCAATATTAAAATTTTCATGTGTTTATCTTATTGAACTTAACGTGACTTTGATATTTTGAAATATTTTTAAAGATTTTGCAAATGTGCAGGTTAAGAATAAGAGCTTGCAAACATTGATAGTACCAAATTATTGTCAAAGAGGAACGTGATAAATTAAAGTCATTAATAGACATAATAAATTATCGAGGGAAATCAATTTAAGCCCATAAGGGAGTCACATCCGGGAGTAACCCAATCTTTGTGAATGGAGATCTCATGAAAAATGTTCAATCGGGTAGAAATAACCCGCACTCCCTGACTTGTAATAACATTATATTATTTGTGTTCATTCATATAGTGATAGTGCTAATAATAATGTAATGTTAGGAAGGGTTTAACCTTGAATGAGTATCGAGATGAGAATTCTCGCGAGGTGCGGATCACACGCACCCTTGGATGACTCACCTATGTAAGAGTTGTCATAAGGCCGTGGTTATGGGATTAGGCTATTCACTAAATACTCTTACTAGAATCAAGATTAGAGCGCATAGTCATTAACAGCGCTACTCGCTATGAACTTAGCATAAATCTATACTGTGTGTGAGACAATTGAAATTTGGCTAAAGGGACCTAATTCAAAGCTTAGTCTATTATGACTCCTTCAAATGAAAATTGTTATGACTAATTGAGGTTCAAGTCCAAAAGATACATACAACTATTACGCAACATAACGTGGTAACTATACATTATATATTTATATTTTGAAAGTTTAAAATTTGTGGGAGATTGTTGTAACATAAA
>CAIGRF010068694.1:9139-47943 GCA_903798235.1 Fraxinus ornus | reverse complement strand
AAAATTATTTTAATTCCGTTGTGCATGTATAAGTAGATTCCCAACAACATATAGATTTAATTGTTCAAGAAACATATTGATCCAAAGCAATAATTGAAAATTTAAACCTGCAAAATAGAAACTAGTAAAATCTAGAAATCATCTCTCTTTTCATCTCTGTAATTGAATGTTTTAATTTGATGTAGGCAGAGAAAGACAGTTTCATGGGCCATAAAAGAAAACTATCCACTTTCCATCAAAGTAGACCGTTATTACACTAACAATTCTTAATGGACCAATAGAATTTTAGCAATAATTAACCACTATTAATTAATTTATTAATAATATTACTTGTGCCAAATTAATTAGCCTTACATTCTCCCACTTGGTCCATGTAATATTATATCGTTATGTGGTCTATAATAATGCGCATATGAAGAGCTAAAATTTCCTCGTACATTGGTCACTAATATATCATTCTTAAGTAAAGACTAATAAGAGTAATGTCGATTTTACATCATCATTTCGACATAATTCCTTCCATATACTACAATATTAGTCCCCACGTAACATGACACGTAATGAGAAGTTCGATAACTGCATTTCAATAATGTCTTTGAAAAGACTGTCTCTATCAGCATTCATATAATCCGTTCATGTACATATATCAACTATTATGAAAGGAATAATATTTTTTCAAAAAAATAAGTACACGAGCTCAAAGTGTCAATTACATAAATTCCATAACGTCAATGATCATTTCCAATAATGCACATTCTTTTGACATGTTCATTAAATATCTTTGGTGGCAATCCTTTCGTTAGTGGATCTACAATCATAAGATTGGTGCTAATATGTTCAATTGACACCTTTTGTTTTTGAGCTTGTTCTTTATCGGCAAAGTACTTCAATTTCATGTGTTTAGCACTTTTAGAGTACTTGTTGTTATTTGAAAAGAAGACTGCTACAATATTATCACAATAGAGTTTCAGCGGCTTGGCAATACTGTCGACAATTCCAAGCCCTGAAATAAAGTTCAGCAGCCAATTTTCTTGAACCGTTGCCTCAAAGCATGCCACAAACTCAGCCTCCATAGTGGATGCTGCAATGATAGACTGTTTCACACTTTTTCATGATATAGCCCCTCCAACCAAGAGGAACAAATAGCCAAATGTAGAGTTTTTAGTATCCACACATCCAGCAAAGTCTGAATCTGAATATCCAATGACTTCCAAATTATCAGATCTCCTATAAATGAGCATGTGGTCTTTCATTCCATGTAAATATTTCAACACTTTCTTTGCAGTTTCCCAATAATCAAGTCTTCGGTTACTTTAATACCTACCAAACATTTCGACAGCAAAACTGATGTCTGGTCTGGTGAAAGTCTGAGCATACATTAAGCTTCCTACAAGAGATGTATAAGGAATAGCTGTCGTTTGTTTACGTTCCAATTCTTTCTTAGGACATTGCTTGAAACTAAATTTCTCTCCATTTTAAATTGGAACGATATTTGTTGAACAATTTCCATCTTAAATCTCTCTAAAACTTTGTTGATGTATGCTTTCTGAGACAAACCTGACAATCCTTGTAACATATCTCGGAATATTTCAATTCCAATAACATAGGTTTCCTCTCCCATATCTTTCATTTCAAAATTTTTAGAGAGAAAATTCTTAGTCTCATGTAATAGACTGGGATCATTAGTAGCTAGCAAAATGTCATCAATATACAGAATCAAAAATATAAACTTGCTCCCATTGATCTTTAGATATATACATCGATCAACGATGTTTTCTTTAAATCCAAAGAAAGTAATGGTATCGTTGAACTTAAGATACCATCGACGGGAAGCTTGTTGAAGTCCGTATATTGAATTCTTTAATTTACACACCATGTGTTCCTTTCCTTCAACTTAAAAACCTTCAGACTAATCCATATAAGCTTCTTCATCTAAAGTTTCTTTTAGAAATGCAGTTTTCACATCCATTTGATGTAGATCTAACTCATAATGGACTACTAAAGCCATTATGATTATGAGTGAGTCTTTCTTGGATACTGGAGAAAATGTCTCCTTATAATCAATGTTGTCTTTTCGAGTAAAACAAATAGCAACAAGTCTAGATTTATATCGTTCGATATTACCATTAGAGTCACTTTTAGTCTTAAAGACCCATATGCACCCAATTCTTTTACATGATTCAGGTAATTCGATGAGATCCCAGACTTCATTATGTTCCATAGATTTCAACTCATCTTTCTTAGCATATAACCACTTATCAGAAATATCACTCTCAATGGCCTGTGAAAACGAAACTGGATGTTTATCAACAATTCCTAAGTCAAATTCAGACTATTATAGGTAAATCACATAATCATCAGAAATAGAATGTCTACGTTGTCTTTGTGACCTTCNGTTTATCAACAATTCCTAAGTCAAATTCAGACTATTATAGGTAAATCACATAATCATCAGAAATAGAATGTCTACGTTGTCTTTGTGACCTTCTTAATTCTATTTCTTGAGGTTTATTTAGTGCAGGTTCATTAGTAGCAACTTTATTATCAGATGTTTGATCATTTATTTGTTGTTTTGGCAAATTGTCATATTCGAGGAACAACAACATTATAAGAAGTTGAGGGTAGAGAAACTTGAACTCTAACTTTTTATATTTCCACATTTCGTAGTTCCAAACTCCCACTAACTTCACCATTCTCAATGAACCTAGCATTTTCAGTTTCAATAATTCTAGTACTATGGTTAGGACAATAAAATCTATACCCATTTTATTTTTCTCGATAACCAATAAAGAATCCACTAATTGTTCTTGAGTCCAGTTTCTTTTCATGTGGATTATAAATTCCTACTTTTGTTAGGCAACCCCAAACATGTAGGTGCCTTAAACTAGGTTTCCTTCCCATCTACAGTTCAAAAGGAATCTTTGAAACTGCCTTAGTAGGAACCTTGTTTTACAAATATATGGTAGTCTTTAATGCAAACATCCACAAAGAAATAGGTAAATAAGAATTGCTTAACATAAACCTAACCATTTCTATTAGAGTACGATTACGTCTTTTAGCTATACCATTTTGTTGTGGTGTGCATGGCATAGTGTATTGAGAACATATGCCACGTCTTTCAAGAATTTTAGCAAATGGACCAGGGTGTTGTCCAGTTTCATCATAACTTCCATAATATTCACCACTTCTATCAGATCTACCTTTCAGTCTAATTGTCATTCAACTTCATTGACAAAGATCTCTAAAGCATTTACATCTTGAGACTTTTCATGCATCAAATAGACATGACCATAACATGAAAAATCATCAATAAAGGTGATAAAATACTTTTCTCCACCATATGATGGAACATCAAAAGACCCACATATATTGGTGTGTATTATATTTCAAGAATACGTGTGCTTCTTATGGCTCATTTCTTTGTGTGCCCTAAATACGATCCACACAGGTTTCGAGATCACTAAAATCCAAGTCAGGAAAGATTTCATTCTTTACTCTATCCTTTCCTTGGATACATGACCCAAACGTTTATGCCACAAGTTAGAAAATTGTTCATTCAATAAACCACGTTTAGTACCAACATTATGATGTAAGGTTAAAAGTGTCTCGGCAAAGAGGTTATCAAGCTTTAATTTATATAAACCATCACAAAGAATAGCATAATTGATAAGATGATTTTCTTTAAATAAACTCAAAAATCTATTTCTTCCATCAAATATCTAGAAGAATCAAGTTTTGATAAGAAAACTAAATTGCAGGGAAATAGAAGGTACATAAAGAGTATGAAATAAATCTAAATGATGTCCTGTATCTAAATTCAAACGGTAGGTTCCAATAGCTTCAACAAGAGCTTTGACTCGATTGCCCATGAGAACAAACTTTTCATTTGGATTTATGGTCCGGATTGAAAAGAATCCCTGCATCGTATTGATAACGTGAGTTGTACATCCGGAATCAATCTACCAAGTATTATAAGGAACTTTTTCCAAATTAAATTCGAAACATACATAAAAAAAAAATCTTCCCTTTACTTTCGAACCATGCCTTACATTTTAGATAGTTCTTTTTACGGTGCCCAGGTTTACGACATAAATGACACGTATCTTTCTTGTGTTCCTTATTGTGGATTTGGGCAAAAGACTCATTTATCTTTAGCGGTCCTTGCTAAATGCCCTTTCCAGACCTTTTCTTATATTTCTTTCTAGCTCCTTGATGATTTACAAGATGAACAGAATGAGTTCCTTAATTCTAAAGCCCTTGTAGCATACTATGCAAATCATTCACATTCCATTTGTCCTTTAAGGTATTATAATTCATATGGATTTGACCATACTCAGGAGGTAAGGAGTTGATGATAAACCGTACCAGAAAGTTTTCATCCACAGTCATCCCAGGAGTCTTAAGTCTTGCTGTAATGTTACTCATTTCAGTAACATGCAAATACATGGTACGTAAACCATCAAATTTCATGGTGGTTAGGGTACCCGTTAGTGTGCCATCAAGTGATTTGTCAACTGTTTGTGAACGTTCTTCCAAAAACTTCATATATTCCTTAACAACCTCAGTTTTAGGGATAGTAGTCTCGATATTCGTTGCTAAGGTCATCCACATAAACATTAGACTTAATCTGTTTGATCTTGCACAAGCCTTATTGAAAGATCTTTCATCAACACTGCTCTCATTAATGAGATCAGTAGGTTTCTCAACTTGAAGTGCCAAGTTTATGTCCAAAACACCTAAGTTGAAATGGACTTGTTCACACCAATCAAAAAAATTGAGTCCATCGAATGCAGAGAAATGAGAACAGTACTGCAAAATATAAAATACTCTAACATTAATGCTTTGATTCATATTCAGATAACATTAAATGTATACCGTAGTTCTCCTTTGAGTGATACTACGTTATACCATCATAATAAAAACAATGATACTATTTAATTTCACTTGGTAATTAAATATATCCTAATGAGACATGTTTTATCTTTGGATATACAAAACACGTCTAAGTATATCAATTAACCATGATTATGTTCATGATTAATAAAATTAATTGATCAGCCTTTGGACGATCCATAACAATTTTATAATTTATGAACATCAATATACTCTTGACAACAATAATGATAATGTCATCTTCATTTATAAGTATCAGACATCACTAATCGACAAATAAATTATTTAATTTAGTGTTCGCAATATCATAATGTTTGACCTTAACAAACAACATTAATCGAACATCAATTGCATAAACAAAACATGAAAAGTAAGTAATTAAACTAAACATAATCTAATTTAATTCATAATTCAAGGTCCAAAGGTAGTATCACAATTAATTTTTCAGGATTGAATAACTCGTCTTCGACAGTTAATTGTAGCCCGAAACAAGACCACTTGTGCACATAGACGTACTTCAACAAATAAGTCCAAAGGGTTTGTATCCTTCCAATTTCCAAATGATTTACACGTATCTATAAGTTATGTTATGGTACTAAAAACATGGATCAAGATTTAAAATTAAAATAATACATGGATGGTTAAAACTTCGTTGTGTCATGTGAATAACATATATGGTTTTGCCACACGTTCTTGATCCATATGTAAAAAGACTCATTTTCTTGATCCATTTGTGACAATTAAGAAGAAAATTAAAAACCTAGAAATGGATTTTCATGAAACAGAAAAAGCAGCCGTGAATTTTAACAATAATTAGTTTCACTTATTTAAACAAAACTTTGATCTATGTACATCTATAAGAAATAATTAAGGATCAACAAGTGGAAAACATTAATCTTTAAAGGAACATCAAGAATTTATTAACCTTGACTCTGATACTACATGTAAGGAATTATATAACCCTAATACCATGATTTTTAGAATTTATGATTTTCACGTATAGATTTAATTGATTAAGAAATATACCTTGATCCATAGCAATAATCTAAAGATTTAAACGTGCAAAATAAAAACTAGTAAAATCTAGAAATCGTTCTATCTCTTTTCCTCTCTATAATTGAATGTTTTAATTTGATGGGCTTCATTCACGTTTATATCCAGAGAGAGACATTTTCATGAGCCATAAAAGAAAATTACCCACTTTTCATCAAAGTGAGCAGTTATTAAACTGCCACTTCTCAATTGACCAAAGAAATTTAGCAATAATTAACCATTATTAAATAATTTATTAATAATATTACTTGGCCAAATTAATTGGTCTTACAAAGATGAGTTGATGCTTCGAACCAAAAATAATTTAACGTATTAAGACTCGAACTGAGTTTAGGGGGAATATGAGTACAATAAAACTCCCACATTTAGCTTGTGTGCATTGAATTGGCACATTTAGTAGGTGATGCCTTTTTATTAAAGAGGGGTACAAATCAAGTGAGCATAATGTCACATATTTGACCTTTTCAAGTCTATGTGCTAGACTTAACTGTCACTACTTAGCTTATGTTAATTTGAATATTCAATTTACGACATTAAAAATGTTTGTAAATAGTGGGGAAGAGCAAAATTGAAGGAAAATTTAAAATTAATGAGACGTACGAAAAGTTTCCTTTTCGGAGATAAAATTAATTGCATTTACCTTATTAATATGATTATTTTTTCAGGTTTCGCACGTAGTCTCCATTTTATTCTCAGAGAGCACTTGAAATTAAACTCAGTTTAGAAATTTGGATCTTCAAGTTAATTTCCGTGATAATTGAATCTCATCAAGAAAAATTCTTAGTTTTTTATACTAGTTGTTACGCCTCACTTCCAAGGCTCAAGAAAAAATGCCACGAGGGAATCCACATGGACAGGAAGCCACGTGGACGGGGAAGTCCATGAAGTCAAGATATGAAGGAGTCAAACAAACCGAGGTCCTTACATTACAAGGCCGAAGTTCTTATTGAGACACTGCCTCAAGGACGAAGCACTACAACTTGGGTTGAACCACTGCCTAAGGAAACAAAGAAAGGAGGTGAAGCTCTCAACTTAGAAAACCAACCTAAAGATATCTCCAAGGTTCTCAAATTCGTCAGAAGCTCATAAAGTTGACGCTGTCTTTTGTGATAGATTCAAAGATCCTTTAAAAATGATTAATGTAACATCTGTGATAAAGTTTGTCAGTGTGTCAGCCTACTACATAGAGCGGCAGACCCCTTATCAATGTATTAATTGTATGAATAGACATGGATGTGAAACCCCAATTCAAGAGATGAGTCCACGTGGTTCTGATCCAATAATCACCACATAGCTAGGATAGTATAAGTAGGTCCTCTTTATAAGAAATAGGGGTTGGATTCTTAGCAGTGACATATGAAAAATATACATTTGAATACAAAAGAGATCTACACAAACACATAGTAGAATTGCTTTTAATGGTCTTTTACAAACTACTTGAAGCAACGTAGAGATCTCAATACACATTTCTATCTATCCTTCCACATATTCTCATTGATTATAATATTGGATTACTTTGGTAATTTCTTTCCGGCGATCGTTATTAGTGCGATCGTCTTTGTTTCACATCGCCGGAGCTTGAACGTCTTTGTCTCTCGCCGTAAAGTGCCTCCCACGTCACTTTTGTCTATCAGTGGCTTTCGAGGCCCTCAGCTGGGTTCTGAGAATAATCACCAACTATCTGTCTACTACGTCAGCAAAGCACTCCTGGCAGCAGAAACTCGCTACCCGAACATGGAGAAGTTAGCCCTCTCTTTGGTGACGGTGTTAAGAAAGTTAAGGTCATATTTCCAGGCTCACAGTATACACGTGTTAACAAACTTCCACCTCAAGCAAGTATTATAGAAGTCAGACACTTCAGGAAGGTTACTTGAGTGGGCCGTGAAACTCAGTGAGTTCGACATCATCTTTAAGCCCAAGGCAGCCATCAAAGGCCAGGCCTAACAGATTTTGTGGCTAAATTTACTCTCGTCCCAGAAATAGAAAATGAGATGGAACCTGCCGAACTACTTACTTGGAACCTCTCAGTTGACGGATCCTTAGGAGAAACAGGGTTAGGAACAGTGATTATCTTGGTTACCTGAGGGACACAAGCTTACTTGCACTGTGAGGTTCGATTTTAAAGCCACCAATAATGCAGCAAAATATGAGGCCCTCTTAGCTGGCTTAAGATTGGTAAAAGAAATGCAGGTGAAGAGGCTCGTCATTAACAGCGACTCCCAATTAGTGGTAAGTCAGGTCCATGGCAACATCTTAGCCAGAGATAAGTCTATGGTAGTATACTTGAAGTTGATTATGAGTTTCGTCCCATCATTTGAAAGGTTTGAGCTGGTACAAATTCCACGCTCCAAAAATGTCCATACCGACGTACTATCAAAATGGCAAGCAGTAAGGACTCCGAGCTACTCACGGTTGTACCTATAGAGCATCTCTCTAGATTTCTACCGACATGAACAAGGTAGAAATATGGGTCGAAGACACCCCACCTTGGATGAAGTCTATCATATCCTACCTCAAGGACCCGACCCTACCCTTGGGAAGCTCAGAAGCTTAGAAGGAGAGCTGCCCATTTCATCTTCCAAGACGAGGATTTGTATAAACGTGGGTTATCGTTGCCCTTACTCAGGTGCATTGGTGGAGAACAAGCGAATTATGTGCTCAGGAAAATCTATGAGGGGATATACGGGAACTACACATGGGGGTGGTCCCTAGCACAAAAATTGCTTAGGCATGGATATTACTGGCCTACCTTGAAAAAGGATGTGCAATAGTTTGTTAGGAAGTGTGATAAGTGTCAACACTTTGCTACTATCCAAAGGCAACCTTCTCAAGAGTTGAATTTAGTATCGAGCACTTGGCCATTTGCAAAATGGAGAATTGATCTAATAGGAACTCTCTCTAATGGGAGAGATAACTCTAGCTTCGCGATAGTCATCATTGATTACTTCACCAAGTAGGTGGAAGCCGAACGTTTGGCCAAAATTATTGAGGCCAACACTTCCAAGTTCCTATGGAAGAACATCATCTGCAGGTTCGAAATTCCACGTTCAATTATCTCAGACAATGGCAAACAGTTCGAAAACAAAAAGGTCAGAAACATGTGTGAAGAGTCGGGCATCTGGAAACATTTTTGCTCCCCACATCACCCTTAGGTGAATGGGCAAGTCGAGACTGTGAACAAAATGAACAAGTACACTTTGAATAGAAAACTGGATGCTTCTAAAGGGGCATAGATCGATGAGCTTCCTAAGGTGCTACGGGCCATTAGAACCACAAGCAGAATTGCTACAGGAGAGACCCCATTCTCTATGGTCTATGGGGCCGAGACTAAGAGCCCTGTTGAAATAGGTCTACCATCACCTCGACGAATCCAGTTCAACGAGATAAGCAATGAAGAGATGAGAAGATGTGGACTTGACCTCCTTGAAGAAAGGAGGGAGGACTCTCAAGCCAATTGGCCATTTACCAAAGAAAAATGACTAAGTACTACAATTCAAAAGTAAAAAAAAAAAAAAAAAGTCATTTCGTTTAAACGAGCTTGTATTGTGAAGGGCATTCCCACCTTCCATGGAGCATAGTTCAGTAACCCTTGGCCCCAACTGGAAGGATCCCTACCGCATCAGAGAAGAGGTTCTGCCGAAACCTACAAAATAGAGGTTATGGATGGAAAGGCACAGCCTCATCCATGGAATGTCGGACATTTGCATAAGTATTACCAATGATGTAAAACATCTTGTATGTACAATTTAAAATTCAATAAAAATGACTTTTGTTATATTAGTCATGAGTTAAAATTCCCTTCGGGGAAGGCCAAAAGCGTCGAAGATGCCCCAACGAGAATGGACCGACCTTATAAAGGTAAAACATGAAAATTTTGCCAAGGATTCCAAAAAAGGACCACATCTGTGTTCATAAAGTGTAAAATGCCTTGAACAATTAAAGTTGTTAACGAAACCTCAGCATGGGCAAACCACTCAACCTAGCCTAAGAAAAGAAAGGTAATCGAACTGCCTAAAATTGTGCAAATTACAAATAAAGTTAGATAAAAGTCTGAAGCACTAAGAGAGCCTCAGCTTGTACTCATCAATGTACTTGAGTTCAGAAATTTATTAAGGTACACAACCTACAAACAGTTGGAAGAAATTTTAATGTTTAGATTACTATTAAAGTATGATGTGTGGAAGTTTGACATAACTTAAGTCTCACAAACATGTTTGACCTTAAAAGCGTGATTAACTAGTTCGACAAATTATGAAGGAATTAGGAGGTCTTCAGTTGATTTATTACTTAGGAGTTTGATTCTGAACTCATGTTGGCAAGTTTGAGTATGATATTGATTAAGTCAGACCTCACAATACTTATAAAATATCTACAAATGTGATATATACTTTGCTGTTGGGTCAGACCTCCTAATACTTGTCAGATTCAAGTTTTGTTGCGAAGTTCATCACTGATTAGGTCTGACCTTATCACATATTCTATGATGATAAACTTCAAGATTTAGAGGTTTGATATAATCAAGCTCTCGAAGTTGTTATACATATGATGTCATTATTAAATTTGTAATTAGAGCTCGATCTAATGTCATTAATGAAGTACAAGTGGTTCGAATTTTTATTGGCAATCACATCAGAATTGAGTAGAAGCGATACAGATGCAAAAGATAAATAAGAAACAAAGCATTGAATAAAAGTAGAACTTCCCTAAATAAAAAATTATTTACATTGGGTCTGCCGAGGCCATTACACTTGTCGCGAAGAAAATTAGAAAGATACATGAAAAGATAGGCCCTAAGGGGATGGGAGTTGAGGAGCCACGAATGGCACAATCACTTCTAGAGCCACTTCTTCAGCAGCCTCTTCAGCTACTTCTTTATCAAGCTCAATTATTTGGGCCCGTTTTACTAAAGTTTGAGGCTCAGACCCCTCCACCTTATCCTCAAGAAACTCGATCATCAGGTCAGAAGTGTTAATGTTTTTAGTATGAACTTCCAGCCACTCGATCACTTCAATGTAGCATACCTCCTCCAATACTTCCCGAAGCGCTGGTACACCTTTGTCAAATGGAAGTTGGCGACGAATGACTTCTCAGTATCTCTACTAGCCTATTCAACATCACTGCTAATAGTCTCCACCTCTTTCGTTAGGCCAGCTACCTAGGAGGTCAATTCTCCCACCTTTCTATTCAGAATGGAGTTCTCTTTATTTACCTTCTCTAAGGCTTCAGCTGCTACTTTTGGTGGGCATCAGATGTCTCCGCTTGCTTCATTAAGGAGGCACCTCGCTCTGAGATAGGTAGACCTCATTCTTCAAAGATTCAATTTCCATCTGGCGGAAGCGAGCTTCATCGAATCTTCATCAGATTTCCTCTCAAGGCCTCCACCTCGACCTTAGCCTTGCCGCAGTCTCCTTAGCCTGGGAAGCCTTACTGGAAAACCACCGATTTTTTCTTTGAAGGTTTATTAAAAGAGCCACCATCTCTAGGGCAATACTAAACTACCTTTCTGCTTAAGCCACCATCATGGCAACAACATCGATGGCATCATTCTTCTCTACAAAGGATTGCCACTTCTCTTTCCAATACTTATGAAATGTTGTTGTTGCGATTTGGACTTCTGGCAGAAGAAGGGCAAGAGCCTCGGATTCAAGCTCATCGGTTCGCGCAGCCAGACTCGATTTTGACTTGGGCGCTTTAGAAGTGGTGGAGTGACTTGAAGCCCTAGCCTTCTTAGCAAGAGCTTGCCTCTAGGGCTCCATAGAGTTGGCCACTTCTTCCTCCCAGAGGCTGCGGTCATTGAACTGCCCAAAGGAGGGGGAGGGACGTCCCTTGAGCCACCCATCCCACTGGGAGTCGGGATCCTAAACTTTTTCTTGGGCTCTTCTTCCACTATTTTCTTCCCCCTATCAGGCATGGGGTTCATCCCTCTTATTGAGAGGTAGCCTCTTTACTGACCCTCTTAATCTTGTCCCTTACCTACTTTCCTCTAGCGGATGAGGATTTTAGTCCCTTCCCCGAGGTGGACATGGCGGTGAGGATGGTGGCCATATCAGGAATAGGGTTCCTCCTCTTCTCGAAGTTATCTACAAACACAAAGTGAACAAGATCAACAAGACTTAACAAAGAAAAGTAAAAAAGCAAAGGCCGAAGTCTTACCCTTCCTTTCCATCAAGTCAAAGTCGTCGAAAAAGTGACTTAACTGGATCAGGCAGTTGAAGTCACGTACATCGGATGATTTCTTGTAAGATTCAGAGAGTATGTCCCAATCACTCTCTGTGAACTTGAACTGTTCGAATGACGCTGCAAAACAAACACAAAGGAATGTAAGTATCAAACCTCGTTAGTTTGAGAAATCAAAGAAGCAGAAAATACACTTACGAGCTTCAGAATATGAGTTTAGAACTTTGACGTGGGAAACAAGGTCACTTTCACATTCTTGCCACTTCCCCATGACCCAGAACTAGGTTTCCTTCCATCCGTTTATGGAGGAAGGAAACCTAGGAGGACATAAAGAATACCAACCTTGAGAGTCCCATTTTCCCAAGGAACAAGGCTGGTAGATCGTTTAGAAAACATGCAAAGGCATGTCCTCGCCTAAGGAAGCCTCATTCCAAAGGAAGTAAAAGCCCACTAGCTGGGCCCCGGAGTTTGGAACAAATTGGGTAGGGACAAGCCCGTGAGCCTAAGAATTGTCCGGAAGAAGCGATGAATTGGCAAACGAAGTCTAGCCTTCAATAAAAACTCGCTCACGAAGACATAACCTTGCCTAGGATAGCAGGCTCGCTCGTTAGGAGAGGGGGATAAGAGTTCTATATCGTACAGGATCCTATATTTTTCCCTAAGGTTGGCTAGATGGGTCGGATCTACTAAAAATAAGATTTTTGCTGCCCCAATGCTATGCCGTCGTCTCCCTCAACACTCTCAGAAATCGAAGCACCTCGCCCAACTTTGATGGCCCTTGCGAGGTCGGTAGTACTAGTAATTTGGACCCCCATCTCACTATAAATCTCACTAAGATCTACGTGTTTCCCAAAAAAAGTGGAAGAGGCCATTAATTCAAAGATTGACTCAAAGTTTACAAATTAAAAAAAGATCACAATACTTACAAGTTTCTCGAAGAGAATGAAGGAAAAAGAACACTGAAATTTGTAGAAACAATGGAGAAAAGTGAAGAAAATCAACAAAGAATAACACTTGGAGAAATTTCAAGAGAGACGTGAAGAACTCTCAAAAAGGCTTGAAGATTAAAAAATTTTAAGAAGTAAAAAGAGATATTCGTGCAAAAGTAAAAGAAATTCCCACTGAAACCTATGCCTTTTATAGGCAGACAGACTAAACCCCAACCGTTGGATCTTGATCTGGGTCATCTAATCGTCCAATTGAAGGATTCAATCTGAACCACTCACCACGTCTGAGGTTTCGTCTTCAACGGCCTAGATAACAACGTTTGTTCCACGCGCCCTCATGCATCTGGAAGTCATAGGATGTATGGGAGACAGCCATCATTGCGCATTAAATGCGACAACGGTTGTGTGTATTGGAAGTTGTACAGCCTCAGCTGCCTTTTCTTGGAAACATGCCATGATATCAAATCATTGAGGCGCCATAATTAAGGATGCCTCGTGTTTCTCAAACTCATTAAAATCAAAGAACACCTCGTAACCATCAATCTGAGGTTCTAAGAGTGTCCTTTTATACCTCGACCAGTTCGGACAGTGCTTCGAATGAATTTGAAAGAACTTCAGAATACACAGCTTTGAATCGATCTACTTCAATATACCCTCCTCGAAGTAGTTTCGAAAAGACGTAAAGATTACCAAGTAAGCCACTTCGGTTGTCACTTACAGAGGTTCAACATAAGTTACGTATGTGCCTAACTATGGTAGTAGTACAATTCATTCAATTTCTTCCTCCCCAACGAAGAACTTGTTGTTTCAATTTATTCAACATTCAAAGTCCATGCATTAAATAAATTATCATGCCTAGACATGGGGGGCTATTGTTACGCCTTGCTTCCGAGGCTCAAGAAAGATTGCCACCTAGGAATCCACATGGACATAAAGCCACGTGGACAAGGAATCAGCAAGGAAGTCCAAGGGGAGTCCATGAAGTCAAGATATGAAGGAGTCAAACAAATCGAGGTCCTTACATTGTAAGGCCGAAGTTCTTATTAAGGCACTGCCTCAAGGATGAAGCACTACAGCTTAGATTGAGCCACTGCCTAAGAAAACAACGAAAAGAACCGAAGCTCTCCACTTACAAACCACCTTAAAGATCTCTTCGAGGTTCACAAATTCGTCCGAAGCTCATAAAGTCGACACTGTCTTTTGTGATAGATTCGAAGATCCCTTAAAAATGATTAATGTAATATCTGTAATAAAGTTTGTTAGTATTTCAGCCTACTACATAGAGCGGCTGACCCCTTATCAATGTATTAATTGTATGAATAGACAGTGATGTGAAACCCCAATTCAGGAGATAAGGCCACGTGGTTCTGATCCAATGATCACCACGTCAGCCAGGATAGTATAAGTAGGTCCTCTTTGTAAGAAATAGGGGTTGGATTCTTGGTAGTGACATATGAAAAATATACATTTGAATACAAAATAGATCTACATAAACACATAGGAGAATTGTTGTTAATGGTCTTTTATAAACTACTTGAAGCAACATAGAGATCTCAATACACATTTCTATCTATCATTCAACACATTCTCCTTGATTATAACATTGGATTACTTTGGTAATTTCTTTCCGATGATCGTTGTTAGAGCGATCGTCTTTATTTCACACCGCCATAGCTTGAACATCTTTGTCTCTCGTCATAAAGTGCCTCATGAGTCACTTTCCATCCATTTACCATCGTTAACTTGGTAAGAACGTGCCGGAATCGCACTTGACGTGGCAAGAGTGGGTCTGACGTCTGTTGAGTTCATTTTTTGGGGTCAACACTAGCGTATGAAAAATCGATCAGTTTGAAATCCAAATTCCATACTTTTGTTTTATGGGCTCTGTGTCCAAAAATGTTAATAATCAATTTTTTTTTTCTTTTATTTTCAGTAAACATCACAAAAGAATGTTGAACATTTTACCAATCCTTGGAAACTTTTTGTTTTGGAACTTGTTGAGATACGAATAATAATAAATTTAGATACTATTATTGATCTTGGTTTCCAGTTAGGCATCATGGCCTCAATTACCGTCCACATATAAAGTTCGTACACACTTGTACAAATCGCTGTACGTGACATTCTCCAACTGTGAGGAAGGTTGCCTCAACACTCAGACGATCAAATCAGCCGACTTATATATTTGGGTGTGACATGAACAATGAAGAAAAGCCAGAAGGATCTATATGATACTAGATTTGAATAGAATACCAAGTAATATTAGTTTTGAAAGCGTAAAATTGCATAAATAATACTAAGTGTGAATTCTTATAGTAGAAGATAATAGGTGGTTACGTTGATGAATGAAATATAGCTTTATCTCAACGATTGACCCGTCAACCTCTTAGGTATCACATCTGTAGTCCTAGGTTGAGGTGGCATTAAGTGACACTGGAAAATGGCCACTATATAGCCTAGGCTCGTCATATGAAAAGTATACTAAATGGCGACTGAATAAATGGTGATTTAACATGATAGCCTGAGAGGTCGTTTGACAGCAATTTGCTTAACAAATAGGAGCTCAAAAACCACATCGGCAAAGACTACAAACAAGTCTATAGTTATAAGGCTCTATTCGAAAACATGTTAGACAGCGAGAAGTATACAATCACACTAACAAAGCTATACAGAACTTGCTTTGCCATGTTCGAAGACACCGGATACAAAGACTACCCTGATGAGATACGAGTCGATGAGGAGAGCAGCGGCTTAAGTGACAAGGCCGAGAAAATGAAAAAGGTTGAATCGTGTAGGGATGTTTTCAGCCCGTGCAGTGGAGACAAACGTAAGTCGATAAGCAACAAGAAATGGAAAAATGAAGACTAAAATATTAGCACACGAATTATCGTACTCTGTTGATTGAAAAAACCACTGCCGGTGAGAAGATAACGTCCAAACTCGAAAACTTTATCAGACCTACTATCTCGAACCCGAAGACATGCTTGAAAAAGTTGTTGTGGACGTGCAGACTAGTAAAGCATGCATTGATTTATATGATCCTCATCCACCTAATTAAAATTTATATGTGGCTATCATAACTATTTATGTTGTAGATATGCTCTTGAAGGTATTCTCTACTAGAACACTTGACAAGTTGATAAACAGAATACATAGATTTTAGGTGATATTGTCGTAAGGGGAGTAGTAAATAAATATTATTTATGAATTACTGTTATACGTTTCCTATCCAAATTATGTCGTATATACATTGGGCATTGGTTCGGAACAGAATTTACTACAGTTTTGTCCTTTTTCAATTCTCTTATATTTATAATAAAACTCTACTTTTTACAGCGTATTTATTTACTTAAAAGTAAGACAAAAGTAAGTTATGAGTACATATTGGAAGAATAATGTAAATTAAGAGGAACATTTCACTTTTTAGATATTCACTTAATTTTTAATTTTTGTATTTATGGTATTAGCCAAAAGGTTTATTCTACTTATACAGGCACCACTTGGGCCTTGGCCTGTACAATTGCTGGGGTTTCACGGGATACCTTTCTATTTAGCACATAAAGGGATACCGTGCTGCAGTAGTCTGCTCCGCTAGACTACCTTCCGCCTTCTCTCGGTCGTTCGGGAAAAAAGAAAATTTGATTACAATTTGTAGAAAGCTTACAACATGAAATTAAAATGCATTGAATGTAAATTGATCATTGATTGCTTGAAAGCTAGAAATTACAATAGAGGAAAGCAGGAAATTAGAATGGCTAGTACATGGGCGAACACTAGAANTATAGTTATAAGGCTCTATTCGAAAACATGTTAGACAGCGAGAAGTATACAATCACACTAACAAAGCTATACAGAACTTGCTTTGCCATGTTCGAAGACACCGGATACAAAGACTACCCTGATGAGATACGAGTCGATGAGGAGAGCAGCGGCTTAAGTGACAAGGCCGAGAAAATGAAAAAGGTTGAATCGTGTAGGGATGTTTTCAGCCCGTGCAGTGGAGACAAACGTAAGTCGATAAGCAACAAGAAATGGAAAAATGAAGACTAAAATATTAGCACACGAATTATCGTACTCTGTTGATTGAAAAAACCACTGCCGGTGAGAAGATAACGTCCAAACTCGAAAACTTTATCAGACCTACTATCTCGAACCCGAAGACATGCTTGAAAAAGTTGTTGTGGACGTGCAGACTAGTAAAGCATGCATTGATTTATATGATCCTCATCCACCTAATTAAAATTTATATGTGGCTATCATAACTATTTATGTTGTAGATATGCTCTTGAAGGTATTCTCTACTAGAACACTTGACAAGTTGATAAACAGAATACATAGATTTTAGGTGATATTGTCGTAAGGGGAGTAGTAAATAAATATTATTTATGAATTACTGTTATACGTTTCCTATCCAAATTATGTCGTATATACATTGGGCATTGGTTCGGAACAGAATTTACTACAGTTTTGTCCTTTTTCAATTCTCTTATATTTATAATAAAACTCTACTTTTTACAGCGTATTTATTTACTTAAAAGTAAGACAAAAGTAAGTTATGAGTACATATTGGAAGAATAATGTAAATTAAGAGGAACATTTCACTTTTTAGATATTCACTTAATTTTTAATTTTTGTATTTATGGTATTAGCCAAAAGGTTTATTCTACTTATACAGGCGCCACTTGGGCCTTGGCCTGTACAATTGCTGGGGTTTCACGGGATACCTTTCTATTTAGCACATAAAGGGATACCGTGCTGCAGTAGTCTGCTCCGCTAGACTACCTTCCGCCTTCTCTCGGTCGTTCGGGAAAAAAGAAAATTTGATTACAATTTGTAGAAAGCTTACAACATGAAATTGAAATGCATTGAATGTAAATTGATCATTGATTGCTTGAAAGCTAAAAATTACAATAGACAAAAGCAGGAAATTACAATGGCTAGTGCAGGGGGCAAGCACTAGAAAACTCGAAAATGTTTGAAAGACTAATATTCCCTATAATAATATTCGAAACAAAGATCCAAGTGACAGGAATACACGTTTAAAGTCCGTAGAATCATACTAAGCTTTTCTAATTTTTAGCTATTTTACAATTTAAATAAACTATTACAATGGAAATGAAATTATAACTCAAACTTGAACTAATATTTACAATGTGCGGTCGAAGTTGGGCAAACTGTGGCTGCGATATGGTTAAGGGGCTTAAGTAAAGCTGGGGTCCTTGAAATTCTCCCCCATTTGTTTTGGTGACGTCCTCGGAGCCCTCAATGAATGATATGCTTCAATTAGTGGTTTGAAGCCTTTAAGGTCTTTTTCATTTTCCCAAGATTCTCCTTGCTACTTCATCCTCTCCATTTGACCAAGTACTCTTGATGATATTTTCTAGAAGCTCGAGCAGTTTGATGGTCAAGAATCTCTACAACAACCTTCTTTCCAGCTCTTTTTAGTTCAAACACAGGTCACTTTGGTTCATTTCTGGATCCATCCTCCTTGTCAGGAAAGTATGGCTTGAGCATACCAACATGAAGGACTTTGTAGATCTTACACCATGAAGGGAGTGCAATTCTGTATATGACTTTTCCAATCCTCTTCATGATGGGTAATGGTTTAATATATTTTGGCACCAATCTTGAATCTTTCTCTCTTGTTGGTTTATAATAGTTTCTATCAGGGAGTTTCACCATTACCAGATCTCCAACATTAAATTCAAGGAAAAGGTACTTCAAATCTGCAGACTTTTTCTACCTTTCTAAGCTTTCTCAAGATAGTTTCGAGCAATTTCAATGTTTCATTTCCACTCTTGAAAGAAGCTTTTTGCTTGAGGGGACTTGGTACTTTGATCGATATCTACAGTATGAGGGAGTAATGGTTGCTAGACAGTAGCAATCTTAAAAGGACTCTTATTGGTGGAAAAGCTCTTTTGGACATTGAAACACATCTGAGCATCATCCAAAAGTTTCACCCAATTTTTCTGCGAAGTAAAGATAAAGTGCTAAAAATATTATTCCAAAGCGCTTCGTCAGTCTGTTAGATTATGGGTGAAAACTAGAGCTCATGCTCAAAGTTGAACCAAGAAGTTTGAACAACTCAATCTAAAATATGCTAGTAAATCGAGGATCGCGATCACTATGTCCTTAAGCAGTCCCCAGTATTTGACAATATGTTTGAAGAAGAGTTGAACTGTCTCTTCGGCTGATACATGGGCGTTACGATGAAAGTTGCATACTTACATAGGCTGTCTACCACGACGATGATGGTGCTGTAATCTCCAACCTTTAGTAATCCAACAACGTAGTCCATCGATACACTTTCAAAAGGTCTAGTTGGGACGAAAAGCGGCTCCAGCAAGCCTGCCTTTTTCTAATGATATGACTTATCTTGCTGAAAAATAAGGCAAGTTTTCACATAAGTTGCAATGTCGTCCCACATTTGAGACCAGTAGTACGCACGTTACAGCAGTACAAAAGTGCGTTCTTCTCTAGGATGCCCTGCCTAAATCGTGTTGTGGCATTCCATGATTAGGGATTTCCTCAGATCTCTACCTTTAGGAACATAAGAGCGATCTCCTTTAGTCTTTACTAGGCCTAGAGCCAGAACTAACGAGTTTTACCATGCTTGATAAGGTAGATCAAATATTGAGTAGCCGGGTCTTTATCCAAAAGTGCTCGAATTTGGTCCCTTTGTGTTTGTAGTAACTGTGCTCTCTGGAGCGGCCATAGAGCAAAAGGTGGCCAAGTCCACCAAGTGACTAAGAGAATCAGCAACATGATTGCTAAATCTAGGATGATACTCTAGCATAAAATTGAACTCTGAAATAAGTTCCTTCCAAGGAGCCTATTTGCTTGATAGTTTCGGTTGGGACATGAAGTAACTCACTTCAGTATTATCTGTCTTCAAAAAAAGTGGAGACCCAAGCAGATAGTGACGCCATCCTCTAAGGCAATGAACTACCGCTAACAACTCCTTTTCGTGCGCCAAGTAAAAACTTTATGTCGGATTTAGCTTCCGGCTCTCATGCTCTACTGGATGTCCTTCTTGCATAAGGAATCTACCAAGTGCAAAGTCTGAGGCATCGGTATGCACTTTGAAAGGTTTAGTCATATCCGGTAAGGCTAACACCGGGTTCATCCACATTGATTTCTTCAATCATTCGAAAGCATTTTGGCATTGGAATGACCAGTTCTAATCCTTGTCCTTCTTTGTCAATTCCGTAAAAGGCAATGCAATTTCTGAATATCCCTTTACAAATCGGGGATAGTAATTGCATAGCCCGAAAAATGAACGCAAATCGTGTACATTCTTTGGTGGTTACCAATCTTTGATGGCTGTAACTTTCTTCGCATCTATACGTATTTTGCCTTACTTGATGATGTGACCCAAGAAGCTGATTGATGTCTGAGCGAATGAGCATTTGGATGGTTTGGCATAGAGTTCATATTAAAAACATGTCTCACATGTTGCACATGTTCCTCCAATATTTCGCTATAGATCACTATATCATCCAAGTACACCACCACTGGTGTGTTATCGTAGGCACCCAAAAATAGTCCTTAAACCTCTAAAACTAAAGTAGCAATGGAAGTAAAGGTCGATCCTACGAAGAGTGTGCAATTTAACAATTTATGCTTCATATAACGATTGGAGGGGTTTTGTTTATAACGAAATCAATCTTATAACAAATAACAATGTAAATTAACGAGTTGTATTAAATCAATGGAACGAGTCTTGATCAAAGTCAACTTCTACCATTGGAGATTTATAACCATTCATCAATCCACAAAGAATAATCAATTCACATTCACAATATTCATCGTTGGAATAAATTCTTATTTCTCCTTAATTTTAGTTAATCAGAAACCAGCGTTCTAATTAACACTAGTTATCAAATAATCTCATACCGCGCTAAAGATTCAATTTAATAACAACTTTAAACAATAGAGAAATCGATGAACTAGATAATACAAACACCAGCGGTTGCATTCAATCTATTTAAACATTCTTCACAATATTC
This sequence comes from Fraxinus ornus, assembly GCA_903798235.1. Taxonomy (NCBI): domain Eukaryota; kingdom Viridiplantae; phylum Streptophyta; class Magnoliopsida; order Lamiales; family Oleaceae; genus Fraxinus; species Fraxinus ornus. The sequence goes on along the minus strand of CAIGRF010068694.1, from coordinate 26,864 downwards.
AATAACCTCTATCGCAAAAATTATCAAATCCTAGTGATTCACAAGTTAAATGATTCAAACAATTACATATTTGAGATTTAACTTAGCTAGTGCAATATGTGAAAAACTAATAGATCTCTTAGCAATCAAATATGGCAATTATAAAATTATGCCATATCTATAGAATTGTCATATAAATCAAAATATGAGTGTAATGAGTACATTTTGGCACAAAATAAACATACGAGCGCATAAAATAAGGAGGGAAAAATATGCATTTTACATTCTTATCAACCACAAAATCGTCCAAGAACTCGTGAAGTACCCGATTCATCATCATACAAAATGTTGCTGGAGCGTTTGTCAAGCCAAAAGAAATTACTTTGAATTCAATAGCCCCATATCTGCTTACCACCGTAGTCTTTGCTTCATCTCCCCCCTTGATCTAAGCTTGCTAGTATCCGAACCTGAGATCAATCTTGGTATAGTCCGAGCCCGGCTCAGTCGATCGAAGCAATCAACGACTAGCGGAATAGGATAACTATTCTTTACAGTGATCTTGTTTAAGCTCGATAATCACAGCACATTCTGAGAGAACCATCGACCTTTTTCTGAAATAACATGAGAGCTCCATATGGCGATTTCACAGGCACGATAATTATTCCAAAGCTCTTCAAGCTCCGGCTGAGACATACTATAAAGTGCCCTGACGGGAGGCTTGGCACCTGGAATGAGTTCGATCTCATGATCAATTGCCCTTCTTGGTGGTAATTTATTTGGTAACTCCTCCGGCGTGATGTCCTCAAATTCCTTAACAAGCCTTTCGATGGGTTTTGGAATAGGACCAGTTGCATCTTCGATCTCCTCTAATCAAAGAGTGCACAAAAATGTGGGTTCATTCCTCTTGAAACCCTTGCTAAATTACATGGTCGAGATACTCTTCTCGCCCATCTTCCCACCTTGTGTAATGATGACACAAGGTTTACTACCCATCATCATCAATGACTCAGCATACGACAACACTGTTGTCTTAGTATCCCGAAGAAATTCCAATCCCAGAATGAGCTTGAAATCATCCATTTGAACTGCAGACAAATTTTTCCTTCCTTCAAAAGGACCTGCTTTGATTGACACAGATTTTGCTATTCTAGCTATTGGTTGAACAACAGAGTTGATTGCCTTGACTTTTCCACTACCTTTCTCCAGAACAAGTTCGAGTCGCTCTACTTCGGTACTTGCTAGGTAGTTATGGGTAGCGCCAATATCCACCATAGCCCTGATTGGCTTCCCATTGATCTTCACATCAATGTACATTAGGCCTTTTACCCTACAAATGCGAGCCTTTGATTCTTCCATCTTTGGCTCTTTCGAGGGAACATAGTCCCTTTTAGTAGTTCGGTACGATATTGTATTGCACCGATGGGAGAATGTACCAACTACATCCTCATCCTCTTCAAAGTAGGTCTCGCTATGACAGCTAGCTTGTGGGGCATCTTACTTTTAACTTATTCCACCACTTGGTAGTTGACAATATGCATTAACCATCCGTTTCTGAGGACACTCCGTCACCCGATAGGGTCCTTCACATAAAAAACACATCAATTTAGGAGTGACGTCAGATTTGCCCCCTATTGATTTCCTTTATTCCAGTTATTACTGGTGATGTTGTTTTAGTTTTCTTGACGGTTGTTTTGTTAGATTCCTCCCTTGTTCTGAGAATAACGCTCTCCCCCATTTGAGTTTGAATGGGGTTTGTGAGTCTATTTGCACCTCCAATAGATTGACTGGTTCCCAAAGGGTGATCTTTTCTCGATTCCGATTGATAGTCACTTAGACATTCGGCAGCTCCCATAGCCGTGCTCAAATCAGTAACCTTCTGTCTCTGAAGCTCCGTGCATGTCCAAGGTCTCAACCCTTCCATGAAGGTGAATAGCTTATCATTTTCCGACATATCTCGAATGTTCAGCATATGTCTTGAAAAGGCTTTCACATACTCCCTAATGGAGCTTGTATGTTTCAGTTCCCATAGTACCCAACGTGCCTCATATTCCACATTTTTAGGAAAAACTGAGATATGATCGCTTCCTTGAGAAGATCACAAGAGTCTATTCGAACCTTACTGGCCTGAATATCAGCATACTTTGTCCGCCACCTTAGCTTTTCATCCCCACCAAGATACATGGTAGATGTTGTAACCTTTCTTACTTCGTCTTGGGTCGAAGCCGCAAGAAAGTATTGTTCCATATCGAACAAGAAGTTCTCAACTTCTTTAGCATCGCGTGTCCCTCCGTAGGTACACAGTTCTGGAATTTTGAGCCTATGCATAAGATCTTATACGGTGGCTTGCCCATTGCCAACCGTGCGTTGAAGCACTAGTAATTGAGCTTTCAACACTTCAATTTAATCTTGTAGATCAGGTATGATAGCAGCAACTTCAGTCATTGCTATGTTAGCCCTTCGGCTCTCATCTAGTTGGATGTATAATTCCCAAATTTCTGTCTCTGCCACCTTGACCTTTTCTTCGAGGCCCTCCATGGCATAGCACAACCTAGTATTTGTCACTTCAAGCACATCCACAAGCTATTTTTTATTCCTCTTTTGAACATCTACCACCTCTGTAGCGTTCGAGGAATCTAGATCCATAACTTTCTTATCGAGGGTCTTGAGCCACAGCTCTGATACCAACTTTCATAGGATACATTTCTTCTTAGCACAGAAAGGGACACTATGCAGTAGCAGTCTGCTCCGCTAGACTACCTTCCGTCTTCTCTCGATCGTTCGGGATGAAAGAAAATTTGATTACAATTTGTAGAAAGCTTATAACATGAAATTGAAATGCATTGAATATAAATTGATCATTGATTGCTTGAAGATAGAAATTACAATAGACGAAAGTAGAAAATTACAATGGCTAGTGTAGGGGGTGAACACTAGAAAGCTTGAAAATGTTTGAAAGACTAATACCCCCCCATAATAACATTCGGAACAAAAACCCAAGTTATAGCATTCGGAACAAAAACCCAAGTGACGGGAGTATGCGTTTAAAGTCCATAAATCATACTAAACTTTTCTAATTTTTAGCTATTTTACAATTTAAATAAACTATTACAGTGGAAAGGAAATTACAACTCAAACTTGAACTAATATTTACAATGTGCGACCGAAGTTGGGAAAACTGCGGCTGCGATAGGGTGAAGGGACTTAAGTAAAATTGCGGTCCATGACACAGGGGCATGTGTCCCCTTGCCATAGGGTGGGAGAAAAAAAATTTCTCTCCCATCTTATAACACTAGGACAGGTGTCCCATGGTACTTGTACAGGCCAAAGTGGTCTGTACAAGTAGCACTGCTCAAAGCAAAATGTCATATCATAACAAGTAACTAAACACCAAAATCTATCTTATTACATTGCGTTCAGATCCTATCCCTCCTTAGGTTGTCCCCAAATCCAATATGATGTATCAAATGCACCTATCTGTTTTTGAGTATTCCTTTTATTTTTTTCAATTTTTGATGAAAACTTTATAGAATAATGTTGTTGGTTGAGACAATATTATCTAAAAATTTCAAAGTGTTAGAACGCCAAATATACATGGCACAATTTATAAAGATTCCAATTTTACAAGATGGTCAAATTCTTTTGCAGTAAACGAATTTCTTTTTCTTAGTATACGAAATGTAAATGGTAGTAGACCCATGTATAGAATTCAAATAATCTTGTTGCAATGAAAATATTAAGTAGAATGGACATAATAATAGAAATAAAAACAAATTCTTTACATCAGAACCGAAAAATGAAACTACTAAAAAAAGGGACGACTACAGAAAATGACTGAAAAACAAAGAGTGGCACAATAATCCTAACTTCTTGTTTAAATATTTTTTATACTCCAGATAAAGCCCCAAATTGATCTTATTAGGTTACGCTCATTTCATCACTCACTTTTTGTTGGATTTCTTCGAAGCTTATGATGCAGATCGAAACAAGGATTCAAGTGAAAACCTTAAAAACACAATTTTTAGAATCCACAAAATTATGAAAGATAAAATTGAGAAGTTTTATTAATTGCAACATGATAAAAAACAAAGAATTAACTGTTTACATATAAGGGTTTACATTAAAATCTCATTTAAAAGAACTAAAATTGAAAAGAATTCGAAATAAATTAAATGACAAAAAATTTTAAGAGCATTTTTCGAATCCTAAACAAATTAGAATGGCCAAATCTACAATTTACTATTTTTCCTTTTTTCGGTCCAACTATTTTTCAATGCATTAGGTCATGTGTTCTACATCAGTTTAGGTGGTGGAAGAAGAGTTGCTGGAAAGTTTGTGATCAGCAGGGAAATTCAGGCCACGACTAGTGATTGCAGCTGTTGCCTATTGCTGGTTTAGCTTATTGAGCAATGTCTCATTCTCTTCTTTGAGAAGCTTTGTCACCTTAGTTAGCTCCTTATTCAACTTCATCAAATAGCAGTTCTCTAAATACAACCGATAACTGTATTTTATACACTATTCGGGCTCTAAAATATTGACGTTTATAATTATTTTAATGAAATTATAGTCTAATTTATTATATATAATGTGTTGTTAGGTGAAACTCAATGAATGGAAATGAAATTGAAAGAAAAAAAGTGAAAAATGACAAGATCCAAAGTTTGGGGGCTAAAGTGTAAACACTCAAAACTTGTGTCGAAACTCACGATGAAGATTCGAGAATCCTAGGGATCAAATGGATACAACTAAATGTCAAAATGAGTGAAAATATGGGATCAAATGGATACAACTAAATGTCAAAATGAGTGAAAATATGGCCAAAATATTTTCACAAATCAATTTTCAACCTCACAAGGATCTCGTTCGGATTTTTAGTTGGAGATTGAGACCGATGTTGGCCCAGTAAACATTCGAATTGAAAAAGAGCTATTTCTAGCAAATTTGTACCCCTTTGACTTATCTTTCCAACTTATTTTGAATCGCCATAATAAAATATCAGAAGAAAAAGTTAAGATAAAAATATTGAAGTAGATGCAGAGTTTGGAACAGTGACTCATTGCCTAGGCGCTGAAATCCCAGTGGCCAGGCACTGTAGAACTGCTTATTTTCAGCAAGGTAGTGCCTAGACGCTGCAATCATAGCGCTTAGGTGCCTATCGCAAATTTTAGGGTTATGTTGTTTAGGCCCGCGAAAAGCCCATAAAGACTCTAATTTTCGAAAATCATGTAGGGGAGCATATATAGAAGAAATGAGAAAATTTGAAGGTTCCACACATTGAAACAATAATGATACAATTAGAGATTGATAGCACAATTCAAATGAGGAAAACATCGAGGAGTTCCAACTTTGAAACATTAATTGGAAGAAAAAGAAGGTCTTGGTGCAAGCTTAATTTCTTTTTCTATATTCAAAGTCCGGTGATGTACTCAATATCAACTCTTTGTTTTTCTTCTTTATTTATTATGAGTAGCTAAACTTTAAATTAGGGCGAACGATGTCTTTATGTCTTTTATTCAAGATTCTTAGTATTTTATTGTTCAGGTGTTGATTTTACAATGAGTTTAACTCATTAACTTACTTGATCACTAATTTGATAACTTTGTAAATCTTTTACGAATTGAGAGGTGAGTTTGGGATTTAGACCATATAGTAAAATCCGGTAATTTAGTACAACGTGTAGAGATACCTATACTAAATATTGCGATCACACATGAATTTTTAGAACTATAATTTTGTTTAAGTAAGATTGATTCGCATAGAGATATGTGATTGAAATAGTTAAATAGGCTCGATGAGAACTCGAGAGAGGTAACTTGAATACTATAGAAGAATTCGATTGAATACTACATTTGGCTCTTGAATCTTGAATTAGGCTTTAAAGGTGATCAATAGGTTAAATTGTTCGTCCCTAATTTTCATCCATTACTTGAAATCTAAACCTATCTTTGTATTAAACTGTTTAAATTTTTAAATAAATAAAAATCACATCCACGCATAAATCTTTTTTTGCTTTCATCAAATTAAATTAAGAGGGTGTTTGTTTGAGATTAAAATCAGATAAAAATTGAAAATATAGCCGTTATTGTTGACTTTTATTAGACGGGTGGGACCCAATAACGGCTATATTTTCAATTTTAATTGGATTTTAAGCCGTACCAAACAGACTCTAAGTCCTAAAGTACAATCTTCGTGGGAAAGATATCTAAGCTCAAAGGTCCATTATACTACTTGTTATAATATTGTACACTTGTGATATAAAAAAATGCAACAAGTTTTTGGCGTCGCTAACTAGGACTATTTACTTTTAGTCTTAGTTTATCTTATTTTTAACTGTTATTTGATTTGTTTATTTTCTTTTATTTATAGAAAAAGGTGTTTGTTGTATGCTCTGTACCCAAGGCGATGATCTTGAACCATTGGACTCGAAAATAGAACGTACTTTACGATGAAGACGGAAGGAACACAAACAAAAACAGCAACATCAAATGGCTGACAATAAAAATATTCTTATTCTTATTCAACCAATTAGACAAGTGGTCACTAGAGTAGCGACGCCACCGGATCAGCAGCATGACGAGGGGAAATAAATGAAGAAGACTTGCCCGTTTCAATGTTTTTGACGCCCATAGTCGCGCCTGTGTACTCCAGTATTGTGTATCCAGATTTCGAGGTAAATAATTTTCAGATAAGGATGGATAATGAAGATCCGAACACACATATCTCTAGATTTCTCAGAAATTGCCCGAACTTCCACACGTCGGGGGTTAATGAAGATGTTATTATGTTGCGCGACTATTTCCATATACATTGAGAGATTCTACATTGGAGTGATTAGATGCCGAACATCATGGAAGCATTACTACATGGAAAGAATTGGCCTGAAAATTCTGCAATAAATTCTTCTCATCGGCGAAAGTAGGTAAAATCAGATTGAAAATTCAAAATTTTCAACAGAAAGATCAAGAGAGATATCATGAGGCATGGAATAGATTCAAAGAGCTGATATGAAATTGTCCAAATCATGAATTACACTTGGTAATCAAGTACTATACTTTTACATCGGAATCTCACCACTGTCAAAATCTTAGGTGGATTCCTCTACGAGTGTATCGATCACAGGAAAATGAGTACAACGAACCATGGATTTATTTGAGTTAATCGCCATTACACATTCAATGTTTTCATCATAAAGAGTAGTAGCACCAAGAGCATCTGGGGTATATCAATTAGATTGCACAGTATCTACGAACGCACAGATAGCAGCTTTAACAAAGCATGTAGAGCTATTTGTGAAATCAAAAACGAGAGGAAATCATGCACTGATAAGTGGTCCATCATGTGAAAACTGTGGAGCTAACCATTCAACAAAAAAATTGTATGTCTATGGGATTTCCCTAGGAACAAGTCAACTTCATTCAGAATGGCTCCATCAATTTTAACCTATATTCAAAAACATATAACCCATGATGGAGATAGCACCCGAACATTAGATGGTCAGATAATCAGCAAGTAAATAGTTCAATTAATGCCGAACAGGAGAACAAACCAAGTTTGGGGGAGATATTTTATCAATATGTGCAGAAAACAGACAAAGTAATCCAACAGATTGATACTAATTTCCAAAATCAGCAAACATCCATCAAGAAGTTGGAAATACAGATTGGTCAGATAGCTCAACAACTTTCAGAACGTCCACAGGGATCATNAAATCCTAAATAACAAGTGATGGCAATAAGAGTAGTGGTAAACGATCCACCTAGTGATCCTATAAAAGTTAAAGCATATGTACCTCCACTTCCATAACCCCAAAGACTTCGAAAGAAGTCAATGGATGAATATTCATGCTATAACTACAAGAAGTGGAGTACTATTACCAGATATTACACTGTGAAATGACTAGAAAGTAAAGAGGACCAGGAAGATGTTGATGAATCTATAATGAGGAAAAATCTACACCCGTCTCAATTGAGAATGAAGAAAGTACAGAAGCATCAACTACCAAGGCACCAAGTCCAGTTAAGAACAGACAAGATACAAAATTTGAGATTTTCTTGATGTTCTCAAGATGTTTCAGATCAATATTCCATTGATTGATACGATATTACAAATTTCAAGCTACACAAAATTTTTGAAAGAGATGTTTACAAAGAAAAGAAAGATTCCGGAGTTTGAAATTGTGGCATTAATGAAGGAAAGTAGTGCAAGAGTGCAAATCAAATTGTCTCGCAAGTTGAAAGATTTAGGGAGTTTTACTTTGCCTATTTCAATTGGAAATTCTTGTGCTATTAATGCATTGTGTGACACGGGTGCTAGTATAAATCTAGTGTCATATTCTATTTACGAAAAATTGGGATTCGGTGAAGTCAAATCAACATCAATAAGGCTACAACTAGCTGATACGAAAATTTTAAAGTTACGTGGCAAAATTGAGGATGTGCTCATAAAATTAGGAAATTTAATATTTATCGTGGACTTCATTGTGCTAGACATACCAAAAGATCGAGACATTCCAATAATATTGGGTCGACCATTCTTAGCAACGGGTCGAACTCTAATTGACATGGAGAATGGTAAGCTAATATTGAGGGTGGAGGACAAACAAGAGATATTTAATATTTATATCCCACTTGAGAAACCTTCCAACAACAATAATTGCTGTAGAATTGACGAAAAAGAACCACCTGATCAATGAAGCTGTTATAATAGAAAATCAAATTTCGGTAGACTTCTTAGTAGAGATGAAAATAGAAATATCAAAATATGTAGAGCAAAAAAAGGGCTGCATAAATGAAAATTACACAGAGTGCAATGATGACATAACTTGGTTTGAGCCACCATGATCAAACATGGCACAAAGTCAAGCTAATAACGTTAAAGAAGCGCTTTTTGGGAGGCAACCCAAACTTTCTTCCTTTTTATTTATTCTATTTTTGAGTTTTAGGACAGTTTAGTTTATTTTAATTTTATTTGTGACTCATCATCCGTACCCCGTTTCTCCTTAGATCTTTGATACATTAGTTGGTTTATTAGATGTTAGAGCTAAGTAACACTTGTTCCAATTATTTGATTTTAATGCTTTATTTGATTTTTCAGAAACATGACATTGCAGAACATTTAAACCAATATTGACCAAGGAGCCAACGGGAGTAATATGAAAGCTAGCCATTGAATTACAAATCATATCAGGTGAGTCTTTTCTTCACTTTCTTCCCCACCCATTTATATGTGGATTTAGGATTAAATATATTGAGGAAAATGTCTAGTTTAAGTTTGGGAGGGAAAACATGAGTTTTAAATATTGTGTGAGTTTGTTGGCCTGGCTAGCAATGATGAATATATTGAATTATTAATTTATCTATTAATGGTGAATAAGTTGTATGCTTAGATTAATTTTTACTTTTCTATGAGAAATTTGATATATATTGACCACATGAATAAAGTTAAGCATTGTGTGGGAATGAGTTGATTTCATAATTGGATAGGTTGAAATAGTAGACCACAGATATTAAACCCAAAACTACTAAATTTTACATTCTTGGACCAAATTTAGAATAGTTTAGGGGGATTTCACTGTTGTAGGAAGATGTTGAGATAATTATGGATTCCATATGTGAAATTAAAAAAATCTTGTGTAGATTGTCTAAGGTCAATAGGATGCAATTGAATGATAATCCCAAGCTAAAGGTTGTTTTGCTTGAATTGGTGTTAAATGAGGGACATTACACTAATCAAGGTATAAAAAAAAATACTTTATTTGAAAATTTCTTTTCGTAACCTTTATGACTCGAGTAATTAAGCCTGCAAGGCTTATTAAAATTTGGTGCCCTATGGTCATCTGAGTTGGGAGTTATCGACTGAAAGCTTGCTACATGGATCATTTGAAAGCTTAAGGGAGAGAATGTTTCAAATAAAGAAAAAAATGTTGAAAAAAATAGATGTATGAAACAGAAGACCCACCAAATGCCTTGGTTAAGTTCGAAACACCCGTTTAAGAAAATTTGACTTTTCATAAGAGATTGTTAGCCTAGTTAAGTTCCAGAGATTGAAGCAATCAAACTTAATGGAGAATCCTTGTTTATTGTCATGTTGAACAGTAATTTGTGAGATTTACCTAAACTAGAGAGGTGAGGACAGTAAAAAAAAAACAAACCTTAATTCACACACTGGAAAAAGGCGAAAAAATAAGTATGAGGGTGTGTGAATCTTACGAGTGATGAAATAGCATATTTGACTATTGAGGATCGGGAATTGAAACAACTTTTGAATTCATAATATCATGCTTAATTCTTCACACACACACACATCAATTTTGCATTAGAAGAATAGAAATTGATTTTGGTAATGCGACCTTGAAGTTAATNAAATTTTATTGAAAAGGCCTCACTTATGGCGGAGGAAAACCGTAATTACATTAAATGATCTTCAAAGCAAAACATATTCAACGTCGAAGATAAGGTATTTCCAAACGGTCAGTACACAAAATTCCTTTGAGAGAAGTTGGAGCCTCATTGCTAAGAAACATATTAGTAGGAGTACCATGACTCCCCTTTTTTGCCAAAAAATCAGCCGCCATGTTGGCGTCTTGATACACATGTTGAACTCGGGCATTAAGTCAACCAATCAGTTCCATAATTTCATCCCAATAATCCCAAAGCCACCATAAAAAACAAGCGCTTTTCCTCACCCACTGTGCCAGTACCTGTAAGTCCGTTTCTACAATAATATTTTCAATTTCTAGGTTCCTACACATACGCAAACCATCAAGCAAAGCACAAGTTTCAACCACCATATTAGTGCAAGTCACGTAATGATGAGAGAAACCAGCCTAATATTTCCCTTTTGAATCCCGTAGGACTCCTTCTCCGCCGGTTAATCCTGGATTACCTTTGGATGCGCCATCAACATTTAATTTAAACTGCTATCCCAGTGGCTTCTTCCAGCTTATCCATTGCACTTTTGGTTGTCTCACATCGATTATAGGACAATTAAAAGACCACAAGCAGTGGACATCCCTATTAGAGATTTTTCTGGTATTGGTAAGCAGGCAAGTTATTTGGGATAAATATGGTTTTACCGTCCATGTTATCTTCTACTAAATAATAGGGCATCCTTCCATCCTTGCCTCGCACCTACATTTCCAAAATGCCCATGTGATTTTAAGTGGGGTAATACCCTTAAGAATGCCCACCTATGAAGAGCAAGAGGCATGTCTCCACCATAAGTTCATTTGCCCTCTCCAAGATGACACAAAAGGTAGGGATAAATTCAAGTGGACAGCAAAATATGACCACACCTGTTTGGCCACCTCACCATTACACAACATGAGTCCAGAGATTCAATCGCAGGATTCTCACAGCAATTGCATTTGGACACCAAAGGGACTCCAATAGCTTGTACCACATCATCAACTGGTAAGCAATTTAATTTGGCCCTCCAAGATACAAATGATATTCTTTTGGGGATTTGATTATACGACAACTACTGTTTCCAATTACAGACCACACCCTTTTGCCAAACCAGTTCCCATGCAGACTTGGTTGAGAAAATACCATCCTTGCTGGGCTTCCAAACATGGAAGTCACGTTCCCCACTAGATTTTATATGCACACATTCGATAGCGCGAGCTTGGGTTTTCCCCACTAGTACTCTAAGTCGAACTACCATTCCACTGCCCATTCATTGTAAAGAGATCCTTGATATGTAAATGTGGATCAACAATTTCATAACCTGCTTCGACCAAACTTTGAGGGCCAACCCAATTATCATACCAAAAAGAGGTTGATCCGTCTCTAACATGGCAAAAAGAATTCTTCAAAACAATGGGCAATACCGAAACAATACCTTTCCAAAAGCGTGATTGTGACTGATTCATTTTAACCAATGCAACTGGAGCCTTTTTCACATAAATAGACCCAAAAAGATCGGCCCAGAATGACCCCCCAACCAACATCTTCCATGCAAATCTCATAAATAAAGCTTGTTGCACTTCATTAAAATCCCGTATGCCCAAACCACCTTCCTCCACAGGATAACAAATGTTTCTCCATGACACCCATTTATGTCTCTTAGAACCATCAGTTGTATTCCATAGAAATGAAGCTAAAATGCGATTAAGCTCTTTATGGATTCCCTTAGGTAAATTCAAAACCAAAAGTACATAGATCGGCATACTACATAGTACATGTTTGATTAGAGTAGTTTTTCCCCCGAAGGACAGTAGGCGACCCTTTCATCCAGCCATTTTCTTTTGAATTTTATCCAGCAGAGGTTCAAACATATGTTTCTTTAATCTTCCATTATGGAGGAGAACTCCCAGATAATTACAAGGCCACACCCTTTCTTTAAAACCTAACAAATTCAATAAGTTTCGTTGACGTGCAATAGAGATGTGCTTGGAAAAAAATATGGAAGATTTCATATGGCTTTCTTTTTGACCAGACAGACTTTCATACTTTTTTATAATCTCCAGAAGATTTCCAATTGACTTCTTTTTTCTATTGGCAAAGATAAGTAAATCATCAGCATAAAATAAATGACTAACCACCATTCCTCCAGAGTGGAAAGGGTGAATGTGATTTCTTTCAAAGGCTTGATTGATTATTCTTCATAAAATCTCCTGCGTCAATATAAGCAAGTACGGTGACAATGGATCTCCTTGGCATAGTCCTCTAGATGGTTTAAAGAATCCCCTCATTTTACCATTGACATGAGAGAGTAGTATGGAGAAGAAATACAGTTGAAAACCAGATTACTCCATTGGTCAGAAAATCCCATTCTCCTCAAACTCGAGATGAGGAATCGCCAATTCACTCTATCATATGCCTTGGCCATATCAATCTTCATTAGAATGTTCTCAGCCCTCACCTTCTTATGAATTTTATACACCATCTCCTGAGCAATAGAAATATTATCAAATATACTCCGCCCTTGAATAAAAGCATATTGTTCTCGAGAAATTAACTTATCAAGCAAATGGGTCATTCTAGCTACCATGATTTGGGATATCACTTTGTACACCACCGAGCAAAGGCCAATAGGTCTAAATTTGTAGAACTATTAGGACATTCTACCTTAGGAATCAAAGCAATATTAGTTGCACCCAAAGCACAGGTTAAAGGATACCCTTCAAAAAATTTAGTAACCACAGCATGGAGATCACTCTGAATAATACTCCAAGCATTAATAAAGAAACTTGCACTAAATCCATATGGACCTGGGCTGCTATCATTGGGGATAGACCAAAGAGCATTTTTTACCTCTTCCTTTATTGGTGCCTTACATAGTTCCATATTTTCCTCCTTTGTAATAACTGGTGTCAAAAGATCAAGGTCATTATCACCCATAAAGATAGGTGATACTGTAAAAAGATCCTTAAAAAATTGGACAGCACCTTCATGAACATCTTCAACTGATTTCAGCTCTAAGTCGTTTTCCAGAACCATGTGGTCGATAATTTGGCTCTTTTTTTTTGTTCTTTACCGATGCATGGAAAATTTTTGTGTTTCTATCACCCTCTTGAAGCCATTTTATGCGGGACTTCTGTCTCCATAGTACTACCTCTCTGTCAAGACAAACTTCATGTTGATTCCGACATTTCAATAGTTGATGTTCAATCTCCATTGAAAAGCTATCAATCAGTGAGTTTTCCAAATGAATCAACTTGTCTTCAAGAAATCTGATTTCTTGTTGCACCCGACCAAAAACCTCAACATTCCAGGCCCTTAATGCCATCTTCAACATCCTAAGCTTTTTCCCAAAACAAACCATCGAAGAACCTGTGACATTCACCTCCCAAATGTGCTTCACCAATTGCAGAAAATCCTCATGAGAGCACCACATCCTTAAAAACCGAAATGAACGAGGACCTAGCAAGCTCGTGTTATCACTGGAGCGTATTACCATCGGGCAATGGTCAGAAGATGTCTGATCCAAGTAAACTAGTGAAACTGATGGATATTGATTTTTAAAATTTTGGTCAATCAAAATACGGTCCAACTGAGCCCATATCCGTTGAGTTCCTTGTCTTCCATTGCACTATAACAATTTCAGTCCATGAAATGGGATATCAATCAGACCTGGTTCATGAATAAAAGTATTGAACTCCCGTATACCCAATGAAGATGCATACAAACCACCGATTTTTTCATCATTTGAGCAGACTATATTGAAGTCACCACCAACTATCCACCCAGAATCTCCACTATCTAACAACTTCAATTGATCCCATAATTCTCTTCTTCATCTCTGGCAACAACTAGCATGTACAAAAGATGTAAGGACGCGAGAATTTCCAATTGAAAACCATCCAGATATCTCTTGCCCCGAGACACTAATCCGCGAGAAAGAGAGTTCATTATCCTAAAACATCCAAATTTTACCTCCTTCCCCGACATTTGACACATAATGTGGAAATCTTAACCGTTTAGCCCACCAGTCTATTTTATCAACGGTAACAAAAGGTTCCATTAAAACTAAAATCGAAGGATTATGTTGTTTTCTTAAACTCAATAACCTGCTCTTGGAGGACACCACACCTCGCAAATTCCATATCAAAATATTCATCATTAATAAGATTTTTTAGATCTGGTGGTGAGACCTAAGGTCACCTTTAGATTTTTTTCCCTTGCCTTTTTTTAAAGGTGTTGACCACAACTGATATGTATTATAGTTAAGAATTTCTAGTTCAGGCAACTCATTGTCGTACTCACCTTCAGATGTAGTTTGAGTCTCCACTGCCTGCTCTTGACTTTGTAAGGTACCCAGGTTTTGAGATACATGGGGAAGAGGTTCACCTCTGATCACACGTTCCGGAATATTGTCCATGATTTCCATAACTAGGGCCTCTTAGACAGCATTAGTATCACTACTCAAAATGGCCTGTTCTAGTGCAATTTCATTAGAAACCGTTATCTGCTCCAAATTTTTAATAGTGTCCTGGTCTCCTTCATGGACAATTGTTTTACATGTATTTGTATTGGTTGCTTCTCTACCGTCCTCCAAATTTTCAACTATGGTTGCCTCCAAATCTGTTTCCAAACTTTGCACGTCCAGATTATCTATATGTGATTTAGCTCTTCCATCCAGGTCTGTATACAGTGTCAATGTTGAAGGAATTAATATATCTCGCCCCAGAATTCTACACCTCTTTTCCTCGATCCTGGTTCATCCTTTTTCGAGTAGCTTTGCCCTTTCCGGTGGTAGAACATCCCCATCTTCTACACCATACTTTTTTCGATGTTCTGGGAATATTTTCGTTCTGATTAGCTACTCCAATCTCCTTTTTCTTTTTGCATCCCCCCTCTAGATGTCCTTGAGTACGGCAGAATTAACAGAGTTTTGGCATTTTTTCATAAACTATTTCTTGAAATCGGCTAGATGGGTAGAAAGGGACACCCAACCTGAAGACTCCACCGGGGGTTTTGATATGTCCATCTCCACACAGACACGAGCCCCATCGATAGGGAAGCACATGCCGTAAAATTATCTCTCTTCAGAAATCGACCAAATGCACCAACGATAATACGTAACATAGATTCATGGTAATATTGGGAGGAAGTCCAGGAAGAAATACCCATATCGGGACAAGAGAAGATTCTTGATCTTCATCAAAATCTGGAGACCAAATAAATAGTCGATATGGCGCACCTTCAATTTCTGTAGATTCACGTGCACACACTATGCCAAAATCTTCCTCAGATGTGAATCGAATAAAGACATTACGTGGCTGCTGCATGGTACTTACCGAATAAAAAAATCTTTGTTTACTTTCATCAAATAGGAGTTAGAAAAATTAAATGAAGTCCTGAAGTATAGTCTTCATGGGAACGATACCTGGACTCAAAGGTCCACTATACTACTTATTACGATATCGTACACTTACGATAAAAAAAACGCAATAAGTAATATCACCTATTGATCACCTTTAAATTCTAATTCAAGATTCAAGAGCCTTATGTAATGTTCAATAGAATTATTCTATGGTATACTGTTTACCCCTCTCGAATTCTTATTGAGCCGATTTAACTATTTCAATCCTATATCTCTTTGTGAATCTACCTTAGTTAGACGAAATTTTAGTTCTTAGAATTTATTTGTGATCGCAATATTTAGTATAGGTAGCTCTACACGTTATACTAAATTACCGAATTTTATTATATGGTCTAATCTCAAACTCACCTCTCGATGTGATCAAGTAATTTAATGCATTAAACTCATAGTAAAAAATCATAGGCTAAAAGGATATGAAAAGCACAAGAAAAACAATATTATATTTATTTTGTTCATCTTGAAAAGAATAAAATAAATTGTGAAACAAGACGGAAAATATTTTCCTTGTAACTGTTGGGAATTTACTTAATCATACACAACGAAAAATAAAACAATTTTCAATTCCCACCAAGGATCTGCTTTGTGTTTAGATAGAAACTGTGATAGAAATTATACATTTGATGAATTCCACAAGCTCATTTGCTTTTCTTGAACTCGAATGTTCACGATCTACAATCCAAGTTGTCCAGTTGTCCAGCCTCCAATGTTGATCCACACAGAGAACAAGAATGATGACTAAGGTTTTCTTTTCTTGTGCTAGCAAGAATAATGAATTATTTTTCTTACAATTTTCAAACCCTAACAGTCTATGAATATAAGTCCAAGCGGGTTTGGCATGTCTCTTAAACTTAACCCAGTCCAATATTTAATTAATCAAATTAATTAAATCTGGTCCATGAATTAATTAGTCAAATTAATTAATTCGGGCATATTAATAAGCAACTCAACTAATTAATTATCCAACAATTGTCAATTACTAATTAATTATCCAATAATTGTCAATTAATTAATCGATAAATCTCATTCTTCTGGTTCTCCTTTTGTATGTGACCCATCAGGTTCCTGATCACGATACCTAACGACGTGAATTATTATTTTGATCTAATCAAAATTAATAAATTAGGTATCCTTTTTAATTTATCATCAATTCACATCCGTCGTCTCAGATTGACGAAAAATGTCACGTGGTATGACAAAATCAAACTTGTTCGTTTGTTGTGAAACTATAATCCTTTCGTCAATATGATCCAATCAATTATGAGATATGGATGTGTGTTAATCTCAATTATCAATCATATCTTTTATCCAACTGTTAAGTCAATGTAAGTCGAAAACTCATTTTCGACTTATGAGTTCACATTGGCCAAGGATTTCATTATCAACTTAATTGGATAAAATGTAGATCATAATCTCTTACTATCTAAGAGCGATAAATCGTTTATTGATCATTCACAATCATCATATGATTCTTGACATACCCGAACGATGCTGTATTTACGATCCTTGACAAAGCAACATCCAATATCACCAAAGTATGACTGTCACCATATAAGGCACTATGATGACCTCAAGTCAAAGAATCAATTCCACTACCGAACGTTAGAGATTAACCACTGACACTCAGATAGTTTTCCAAGTGTAATCTCTCAACGAGTCTCCAATGTTTTGTTCTATAACAAAACATTCACGTGTTCATTCAAGTGTCCCCACACTTTAGCTTGTGAGATCAACTACTTACTTTACAAGTAAAAAATGCCACACATGATGGTCTATCCATAATAATGATATCCGTATCTCGTTATTACATACGACCACGGACGATTTAAGATTCAATCATAAGTAATTTGTATATCACAATCACAACTCCTTGTGATTAACAAATCACCAAGACTTGAATCTACGGATTCTATTATTTAATTAA
>CAIGRF010068685.1:0-16107 GCA_903798235.1 Fraxinus ornus | reverse complement strand
GTGCAACTACTCCCCCTTGATTTCAATTCTTATATTAAACGATCTATATCTTTTATGTTCTTCAATATTGATATATTGTACGTCAATGTCTTCAAATAACACCGTCTTCATACGAAATGTTTATCAATCTTTAATGAATGTAGTAACATGATGATTCGAACAATAGCTCTTATTGATCTTTTCGAGAGTCTCATACATATATTATTATTTTGAGGGTAAATATCTTCTGTGTTATGAACATTTATCACACAAAGAATATGCCTAGTTAAAACTTTATTAGAAAAACCCTGTGGGAAAAATCCCATTGAAGGAAAAATAGTACAATATTCTTTTGAATATGCTAAAAATTGTCTCGATAAAACCATTGTCAAGAAAACCAGTTGGACAAAACCTTGGTCAAGGGAAAAAAATACAACGCGCATTTACTCCCCTCATAATAATATCAATTGAATTATCATTCAAGCATATTAAATTTTTCAAGGATGACATTAATAGTCATGATAGATGAGTTAACTATCATGTATTTAAAATCTCATGTATCATCAAGATAACATGATATAGACACGTGATTTCATTCACCACGATCTTTTCGAAATTCGCTATGTTAAGAATCGTGCATTACATATTACAACTTATTTTTTTCATTTCTTTTTTTTTTCTCATAAGTATATACCTTTAGATTTTCAAGCTGCAAGTCCACAAATTTTAGGTTTCTCTAGTAAATTTAATTTAGGATTACGTCCCTTTTGTTTTGCCAATCATTACTTCGATCAATATATTTTGACGCATTTGTTTTGATTTCTCACTATATGATGAGTATATCACGTACAAAGTGTTATCGACAACTTTTTCCTTTTCAGTTCTATTCTTTTCAATAATGATATAACTTATTGAGATATATCAATTTTCATTAATTCAGGTACATAAATCTCTTTTAGGTTTTAAAACTTAACATTCATCAAGAGTATATGCCTTCTTAATAGGACTATCTTTGCCGATTGCTCCATTTTCTTTTGGAGTTTTTTTTTATTAGAATCGAATATTATCACTCTTCAAGCATGTCATCAAATATCATATTAACTAATTGTCATCTAAGGCTTAATTCGAGTTGGAGCATTTAAAGCTGATGTGTGAGATATTATTTATCTCTTTAGTTAGTAAATACATCTAAATGAATATCTTTCGAACCAAAATGTGTGAAATATTATTGATCTCTATAGTCAATAAATACATCTAAATGAATATCTTTCGAACCAAAATACGTGAGATATAATTGATCTCTTTAGTTAGTAAATACATCTAAATGAATATCTTTTGAACTTTTGGTTTGAATGATCTTTTACGAGGATTTAAACGATGATGCATTTGTACTTTATTTTTCAACTTCTTGATTTCTCCCCCTAATGTCTAGAGAATTTGTCCAAGCAAAATTGATAATCAGCAAAATGGGTTATTAAATATTACTCATTTGAGATAAGGGTTCAAATTACGCATTTCTTCTCAACATTCTTTATTTTTCATCTTAGTATGATGTGGTGAATTAATTATACATATATCAAATAATTAGATAAAAAATCAGGTTTTGACCATAAGCCAATTATAATTGGAGAACTATGATGTTTGCATGATACGTAATAACATTTCCTAAACAAAAATGGGAAGTACTTTATTTTCGATTAAATTATTTGGAGTCATTTAATATGTAATAGTATTAAACTATTTATCGATAACTCAACTAACACTTATTAAAATGTTGAGATTTAGGATCACTAACATTGACAAAATACATCATCTTGATTGTATAATCTGAAAATTATACTCATAATTTAAAATTTGAGCAATAATTTCACAAATTTCAAGTGCGAATAACCGAATACCATGCAATCATCTAGTATATTATCAAATCTATTAGATACAAATAATGTCTAGATGGTCAACGTGGAGGATGATGTGCCCTCATTTATCACCCTGATTAATATTAAGAAATATAGTGAATTCAATCACTATTTTAACTAATAATGATCAAATTTCAATAAAGAGAATAAATAATATATTGGAATTCATTGAATTGAAGAATTCCAGGTTCTTCGTTGAATGTCCCTTTGAATTTTTAATTTTGCATTATTATTGATCTAGTGATGGTCGAACTGATCGTGCCAAACAATAATACACTCAATAATTGAACTTCTGGTTCAAAATAATGTTTGATTTAATTGTACCACACATATTAGAAACTTAGTACGTTTTTCTTTAATTTAGTAGGGAAAAAATTATTATCAATAGTAAAAAAATTATTCTTCCACAACGAAGTATTGACACTTTTATAATATCAAAACAATAATTTTTTGAAATATTGCTATATACTTGATTATAATTACTTACATATAATAGAACAATATTCTTCTAGAATATTGATACATTTATATTAATCATAATATTCTTCTAAAATATTATTTCGCATAAATGTGTACTTCTTCATAATACGATATTTTTCAAGATTACTAATATGTATTATTTATGCTTCTTCTGGAGCAATATATAATTCTTTCTAGAACATTTATATAAAGTGGTTTTGTTTCTTCTAGAACATCAACGCCTTACACAAATATATATTAATAGGAATAGAAAGGCTTTTAAAGAGATACTTACTTGAATTTGAAAGCTTTAAAAAAATTTTGATTAGTCGACAAATTTCATATTCTTCAAAGATATTTTTTTAAAATAAATTGTAGTATTTAAAACTTTGCTATTATTCACATAGCTATTTCTTACAAATGAACCGTTGAATTTGCAACAAAAAGAGTTGTGAACGTCATGTCCAAATTTCGCGACGATCGGACCATGACCCGCTGAGATATCAATATTTTTATCATAACTGTGTAGGTTGTCTAGATTCTACAAATTTATACATCGTTGATTCCAAAATAATAATACAATTCTTCTAAAGTATATAGAGTCACTATAGGGTCAACGAACTCAGAGTTCGTAATAATATTTAATCCAATATTTTTTTATGAATGTGTAGTAAGTATATGCTTGAAGGGAGTGCTATTATTTTTTTCTTTTATTTGTTTCTGGCCAAATACAAAAGAAATACAAAGATATTCAATATTATTCTTACATCGTCTAAATGAGATATCAATTGCAGCTCATATCTTAAAATTAGGCAAATTTCTTCTAATATGTTAGAATAAAGTACATCATCAATATAGCTCTTCCGGAGCCTTCGATGATATTTGATACACCTGATATTATATTAACATTATTTTCAACTAATGTTAAGTTTAGAAAAAACTTTTTGTCTTGAAGAATAATGTGGATATTTGCACTATCAACTAAACAGATATCTTGATATTCATATCAAATTTTGTGATGTTTACCATTTGAGTAACTTCACAATAAAATAAAATGAAATACAATTACTTTCGAAAAATATGATAATATTGTACAATCATATAATAATCAATCAAGTAGACAAACTAATCAATGTCAACATGACATGGGTTTTATATTTACCTTCAAGAATAAGCACAAATTCATAAATTACACATGATAGATTCTTCGAGATATGTGCTACTCCGAGAGCACTTTGTATTTTATAAAAAATTTGATTAATTGCTCTTGAATATGCAATAACATATTATTATTTGAAATAATAAATTGTATAAAAAATTTCTTTTCAGGAGTAAAAACATAATTTTTAATTATGTTCTTAAGGAGTAAGAAAAATTTAACTAGAACATCAATATCTGAATACGCATATAGAAGAATTGACACGTAAATAAATGGAGTAATTTAATTGGTGATTTACATAGAGTTGATCAATATTCTTCTGGAATATTGAAATTATAATATTGTGATTTTCTGGAGCAATTAATATTATTTTTTAAAATTTTATTAATACCGTGCGACTTTAGGATTATAAAAAAAACTATTATTTAGAAATATTTACTCACCGGGAGTATGTTTTCTAGCAAAATGTTAACATTTGCAATGTTGTGTTTTGTCGAGAATATTTTGAAATATATGCTACTTCAAGAGCACATTATACTTTAGTATTACTTCTTTAAGAGTAAAAGATCAATATTTTTCTAAAATATTAAGTATAATATTGTGTTACTTTAGAAGTAACAACAATATTATATTAGACAAACACACGTGTACCTGATTATTAAACTATACTACTTATTAAAAAGAATAAGAACGTCATAATTAATCGAACGACAAACAAAAAGCAAAAAAAAAAATTTAAAACAGATATGCACAAATAAGAAAAGGTTTAGTGGGATATGCATAACTATTAACTATTATTAAATAAAATAAAATAAATTTTTTTAAGTGCCCACATCCACTTAACACGTAATTACAGTGAATACAATGACTAATTGCAATTAATAGAAATTTATTGTTTTCCACAAAATAATATCACTGATTATAGGTGTAATTTGAGGGCGACGGCGTGTGATTTGACGTTGGAAACAACAAGGAATGAAAGTCGTTTTTCCTAGTTGCAAAAGTGAACTGTGCATAATTTCACATAATATAAACATCAATTAGAAATATAGCTAGCTTAAAATAAAAATTGGCAGCTATAAGAAAAACGTGCGGGAAGGAAATTGCATATGATTTGAAATAAAGTCACTTTGATTTTGAGAGAATCGCACTGATATAATAAAATTAAATGAATAAAAAAAATAGAGAATAAATAAAGAGAAAAGTAAAGAGTCAAAATTCAAGTTTATATTTTATTGATAATCAAGACCTGTTTGAGGGCGACGGCGTGTGATTTGACGTTGGAAACAACAAGGAATGAAAATCGTTTTTCCTAGTTGCAAAAGTAACTGTGCATAATTTCACACAATATAAACATCAATTAGAAATATAGCTAGCTTAAAATAAGAATTGACAGCTATAAGAAAAATGTGCGGGAAGGAAAGACTACATAATTATCAATATTTATAGTTTATAATATTTTTTTGTCGTTTAACTTGTTTCACTCCTTTTGGGTAAATTAAAATTAAAATTTAGCACTACAATTTTTATTTGATACACCACATTATAATTGTAGTTAAACTTCTCAATTTTTGCTCATTGTAACAATTATTTCCTTAACTTTTTTTCGTCGAATTCTTATCTTCAATCTTACATTAATTAGTACATTTCATCCTTAATGATGATTTATATCAGAATATTTTGTTTTCATGTTTTGAAATAAGGAAAAAATATTTTTTTTGCACTTTTTATTTATTTATTTTTTAAAATATATGATGGAAAAATAAGTCTTACTTAATTTTAACGAGCTTTTGTATATAAAATCTTTATCAAATACAAAATGTGTTAACTAATGCAAAGTTTAAGGATTAGAATGACATGAAAAATTGTTAATGAAATAATTATTATAATGAATAAAGATTAAGAATCTTAAGTGCGATTAAAATGTGGTTCAAGAAATAAAAGTTTAGGTGTGAATGCACAACTGCCCTTAAATTTATTGCGATAATGGAGGGTGTACATCCTTTTGGGTAAATTACAATTTAGCCCCTACTTGGTAGATCTTAAAATCAATATTTTAATTTAAGACAAAGTTAACAGTTAATTTTAATTAAATTTTTAATAAAATCTACAACTTTTAAATTACATATTTCATTAATTTTTATCAAAATTTACAAAAAATTTGATTTTAATATTTACCAAATAGGAGTAAATTTATTGCGATAAAGTTTATTTCATTGGGTAGAATGTCTTAGGCACATTTTCACCTAATCCAAGAAGTAGTTGTATGTTAAATTACGTTTAGTGCTTAATAATATCACTAATTAACAACAAAGAAGTAAAGACAAACTATAATGAGGTTGTACTTAACTAGCTAAGTGTTGTACATTAATCTATCACAATTTAACTTCATTTATGATCTATAGCTCAGGTCTTCAATCTATTGAAATGTAGCAAGTATGTCCTTAATCTATTTTTTTTATGGTCATTGTCCTCAACCTTTGTTCTCATAGCAATTAGGTTAGAAAATAATATTCATCATCAGTTTTAAATAAAGGATAATTATACTCACATCACATATAATATTTAGCCCCTGATTAGTCTAAGTAAAAATCAACAATTAATTTTTAACGTTATATTTCATGTGACAAACAACTTTTCAACAACAATTTTCATCAACTTTTATTAAAATTTACTAAAAATATGATTTTAATCCCCACCAAACAGGGGCTTATTGTTTGTCGCACCACATTTTAATGGCAGTATAGGCCCTCAACATTTTTATTGTTAATTTATTTTCTCAAAATTTTGTTGCATCCTTATTCTTAAACTTTGATTATTTAGTAAATCTTTGTCTCTGATAACAATTCTGTCCAAATAAATAATTAGAGGCTTTGAAATGAGGGACAAATACTTTGTCAAAACTTTTTATTTAGGGCGTGTTCGGTAGAGATTAAAATCGGATTAAAATTGAAAAATTAGTCGTTATTGTTGACTTTTATTAGACGAGTGGGATCCAATGACGGCTATATTTTGAATTTTAATTGAATTTTGAGCTGTACCAGACAAACTCTTACTGTCTTTTTTTTTTTTTACTTAAAATATGAGAGGTGAGTAAGTCCTTTATCGTTCTCGTAATTTATCCTTGGACGAAAACCTTCAACAAAAGCAAGATGTAACTAAGTAATGAAATGTTCACGATAAGAACAAATGAAAAAAAGTTGAAATAGAAGTGCAATAACGAGCAAATATTTGAAAACTTTCATTTCTATTAAAACATAGTGCAACAAAAAAAAAATATTGCAATGAGAATATTATTTCCTCAAATTAAAAAGTCAAATTTTGTTAGATATGCAATTGTACTCTTATCGTTAATCAAACAAAAACATAACTAGTAACTTAAAGAAAAGAGAACGCAACAAAATACAATAATTTGTGTTTTGTTGTAAAATAACGTGAAGCATCGACTTTTTGAAAATAAATTGCACCCGAAGCCATTTTGTTCAATATATATTTCTGCTTGGACTTCATATGTTGCCCAAATAAGGGAAAAACAAAATAAAAACCTACATTTTACCATCAAACTCTTTCATTTCCATTTTTTTTCCCTTTTCCATTGTCTTTTTGTTATTAATTTTATTATTTAGTCAAAATAAAACTAAAATGGCCTTTTAAACAAAAAGAAAAAAGAAAAAAGACTTTAAAATTAATGTTGAGTAAAATTTGTCGGTCGGATTCAAGTAGCGTTTTAAAAGGTTAAAAAATGTGGGGTTGGACGTGAAGTGAGAAGCAAGCGCCCTCCCTATATATGAAAAAGAGTGAAGAAGACAGTCAATACAAAAAGCGTGACTAATGCTAGCATATGCATGACTAATGAAAGCCTAGTGATAAGTGCCATTTTGTGAACTTATTCGAGCCATGTACTAAAGTTTTGTGTCGTTTTCGTATTGAATTTTACTTAACTTTGATTAATTTTATTTTATTTCAATTTTGGATCTATTTCTAAGCAATTAGAAAAGAAAGAAGGATCAATTAGCCAATGGATGGAAGTTTGTTGACTAATATGCATTTGAGTAAAAGTTGAAGTATTAAAATCGAAGTAATTTAATGTAGAGGACCAAGATGGAATAAATGATTAAGAAAATTACTAAAAGGAAAATTCGAGAAGTTTTTATAACTGGGTAGCCGCCCAATTATATAGGTCGGGCGACAGCCTGTCCCTTAACCTTAATTACATGGGGTACTTAGTATGCCCGACAGTCGCCCCGTTTATTACTTGGCGCCCGTCCAGGAAAATTTGGCTAGAAAATTCTATTTCATTCAGAACTTAATTCCAACAAGGAAACTTTCGTTTAAACTATGATATGTACGATTTTTGGAGATCTTTTGGGACTCTTTAATACCAATACCAATTCTCAAAATATAATTAGTGGGTGGAGAATGAATTGCAAAATGAGGCAAAGAACAAATCAAAATCAAATCCAAGAAGTTCAAAATTGAATTCAAGAATTTTAAGGTGATGAACAACTTTTATATCTTTTGCTTTCTTCTTCATAACATGTTAGGCTAGATTTATTTGTATCAGGAGAACGATGAATCTTGTAATATGAATTTTTAATAGTTAGTTTTACATATTTGACATTGAAAACATGTTTTTGGATTTTAATGATTTACATGATTATCTATTCCCTATGATTATTGCGTACGGTAATTGTATGAATTTTGTAGGTTATTGTATGCATTCGAAAGGAAGAATATGTTCAACATGGTGTAAATTGTCATAGGATCCGGTAGGTGATTGAAATATACTGCTATACTCTATGTGAATTTTTAAGCGTTCATAAAAAATCTTACATTCTTGTATGTTCGCATCCGTCATAAAAATATAGGGGGTCATATATGAGAGTATGTTTAACATTACTTGAGAGAGATTATTAAATAAAATAGGAACATTGATTCATCAAAATTCAATCGTGTTGTCATAGTGTAGAACTGAGGTTAAAAATGATTATTGTATGGAATTCGAGATCCTAGTGCATTTGTCATTTATTAATCACATCAATTTGCATTTAGCATAATTTGCATTTAATTTAGAATAATTTACTCATAATTGTATAAGTAAATTATTTTAGTCATAATTTTGTCACAAACAAACACACGTATTATTCATGTTTCGGTTAAAGTCGGGATAATTAAAATTGAACTAAATCAATCTCCGTAAGACGATGCTTAAACACAAAATACACTTTATTACTTATTGATGTGATAACATTCTTAAGGTTGCACCTAGATTTCAATCTTCTTAATGTTAGAAGATCAAAATTTTTCTTGGTGTGAATACATTACAAATATTTAAACTTTATTTGCTATCATTAATATTTATTTTGAGTTCTTGAAACAGAAAGTTGAAACCTAGCAATAAAGAAAAGTGGTGATTGTCATGACATCTACTAGTCACACTAGTACGATCCTTCTACCTATCCACTTCTACCCCCGATGGGTTTTTGATCATTTGCTCTTTTATTTGGTTTATCTTTGTTTTTACATTAGGGACAATGTAATCTTTTTGTTTGGGGATGAGGGTAAGTGTTTGGAGAATTGGGATATTTGTTGCTTGCTTTTCAACTTCTTATCGGGTTTATATAACTAATTCAATCTAAAAAAAATTTGAAAAAAAAAAACCAAAAATGGGGTGGGAAGGTTAGTGCCTATGTTCATAGAGGTTTGATGGTTTGGAGTCTTGGATCAGATCTTTGGTTAAAAGAGTTTGGGTTAAGGAGTCTAGAGAGGATACTGATCAATGTTAAAATTTGAATCTTATATCAAAAGAAAATGTGATACATCTTACACTTCTCTTCGCAGCCTTTATGACTTGATTTATTAAACCTTTTAGAGTATTTAAAACTTGGTGCCCTATGATTATCTAACTTGAGAGTCATCAGCTTAAAAGCTCGCTATATGGTTATTTAAAAAGTTTAACGGAGATAAGTCTTGCACATGAGAGAGAGAGAGAGAGAGAGAGAGAGAGAGATAATATATATTCATAGGGAAAGAAAGAAAAAGGGATTTATATTATCAAAAGTGAGACATGTCCGGTAAAGACTTTAAAATTTGAACTCTAGAGATTGGTGGTGTGACTTTGAGAAATTCTTACAATTTCTCCTAAGTTTACAAGTATTTAATATGACCACTTTGTGTGGAAAAATGCATTTTAATGATTATTAGGAAGTCACATGTGCGAAAAATACCTCAAGATTGAAGATAAAATCATAAAGAGCAATTTTGTACGAGAGGTACGAGGAAAGACCAACCACATGAGGATTGTGATTATGATTAAATCAACAACACTTAATTAGTTGTGTTCTAGTATGTGTGTGAGTTCAATATTGGCTAAGCATACAAACTAAGTCGAGTATCGGATAAGTCAAAAATGTATTTTTGATATTATTTGGATCTTTCTAAAGTATTGTTTAAATTCGAACTTTTGACATATGGTAAGCTGTTTAACTTGGGATATATGGTAAGCTGTTAACGTTGAATCTGTTATTTGATATTTGTTTAGGTTAGTGATATGAGTTATTCCTAAGTTTTGTTTTGTTTTTGTTCGAGGATGAACAAAAGTTTCCTAAACCTCGATGGTGCACACCTTTTATTATTATTTGTTTTCTCAATTTTTTATTTGTGAAGTTAAATAAAATAATTAAAAAATGAATTATTAATATTATTATTTTAAAATGGTTAAAAAAATTTAAAATATAGAAATACCTTATTACATTTAAGCTTTGATGAAGCGCAAAGTCTTGTGTCTTTTAGAACCTTGGATTCACAAATATGAGAATTGCAGCCATGAAGAGAATATGTCAGAGCCTACTTGCTACGTTTTCAATAGAATGAGGACCATATCTGTAATTTCTCTTTGTGAAATTTCAATAAATAGAATATTCTAAGATAACATGGCCAAGCCAAGCAAATTATAATGCTTTATTCAGCTGACGCCATTAACCCGCACAAACACACACCAACAAAAAGAAAATACTTATAATAAATAAATAAGAAAAAAAAAGGAAAATCCCTGAACAGATTCAGGTTTTTGATTCACCGAAACTTCCTCTGATTTTCCTCTCATCAACCCTCAATTGCAGTCCCATTGGTTAGTAACAATACTTCTAATACCTGTGTGTTGATTATAATTTATACACTTCAGTTGAATTACTTAATGTTTCAATTATTATTCTCGTCGATGTCGATTGTTTGTTTTTGGTATTTTTTTGGGTTTGATTTAGTTGGACTGAGTTTTATTGTTTTGCTAAGAGTTTCAAGATTTTGTTGGGATTTTTGCGATTTTTTTTCTGGGGCTGTTTTTGGGGATATGGTCAACTGTTATATATTTCTAGGTTTTGGATCTTGGTTTGATAATAGAATCGGAATTTTCCGTATTTCTGTGGTGTTTTGAGGCAAATGATAGAATTTTTTTTGACGCACATAATTTTCTTTTATGTATAATATATAGTCAATATAAGATATTTTTAGTTTTACTTTTGATGAGCTAAGTTTGATAAAGAGATTTGATCAGTGGGTGTGTTAAAATTTTAGTTAAAGTACTCTAATATTATTGCTTTGTTGTTAATTTATTCTTGCAGGGGAATATGTGATAAATGAAAGAGTTCATATTTCATAAATGGTTTTGTTGCATACAAGCAGTTGAAAAATTTAAAATTCACTTCAGTCTCTTGTTGCGTTCATTTTAATCATTGCTGTCTCCTCGAAACAAGAGAGCGCCATGCTTTTGAAGTGGGGAAATAAAATCATTAAGATTCTAATGTCCTTACCCTTTTGTAATTTGAATACAGCGGGGAAATTCTGGCGGTTGAAGTATTTGGGCTCGTGTCTGCATTAAACATTCAGTGAACATACAAGATTACGAATTTACTTTTTTGTACTTGTAGAAAGGGCCAATTGAAAGTTTTACTAGTCTGCCATCTCATGTTTTCTATGCATAGTTTATGGTCGGTGGACTTATATGGGTTTTCCTATACTGGGACTTCATTGTAAAAGCGAAACCAACAACTTTCCCTTGTTAATGGAGCGAGCCAATGATTGTATACATGATGAGCATGTTATTGACGTGACAAGTAGTAGTGATGGTTCCTCATCTACTTCATCTCATGATCTAACGTCTCGTGGCTTAGAGCACCATCATAATGTAAGTCAGCCACCTACTAGTGTGAGGGTTCCAGTTTACCAGCCTCCACTTTTTTCTGCAAGTACATCAAACTCAAGGAACTCATCACTTACTCAGAGGGGAAATGGCCGTGGACGCCGGAGGAGTCCATTAAATTCTGGGTTATGGATTTCTGTTGAGCTAGCATTAACAGTGAGCCAAATTATTGCAGCTATTGTTGTGCTATCTTTGTCAAAGCACGAATATCCACGTGCTCCTTTGAAAACTTGGGTTGTGGGTTACGCATCGGGTTGTGTAGCCATCCTTCCTCTTTTGTATTGGCGATTTCGCTATCGAAACCAAGGTTCCGAGCAGGACTCAACTCAACACATGCAGGGTTCTTCTCAAAACAACTTCTCTGCAGGCCCTTCAAGTAGAAGAGTTTCTGAAGGAGAAGATCACGGGACAACTGGTACAACATCTAGTGGTGGTCCAAATGTTTCGCCAAGGTTTGCCATGTTTTGTTCTTTTTATGTAGAAGTCCAATTCTCTTATTCATATCACAGTTTTACTACATTACATGAACATTTTATGTGTCTTGCGCTTGTTATCTAAATGAAATACAAATTTTGGAGATCGCAGTATTGACCGTTTTATTTTTATTATCACTAAGTAGGGTAACATGATAGGTTTGGAATTTTTTGTGTTTCTCAAATATGTGTCAGCATTACAGTGTTGTATCTAAAGAGCTATTCACAAGACCTAGATTGTCCTTTTTAGTCTTACTAGGAATAAGAGGAGACAAATAGAAGAACTTTGACTAGTCTTAGATTTGCTTTTGTTTGACTAAACTTCTCTCTCTATCTGGGTTCTTTTGTTGAGAAAAATCTGCACAGCGATCTCCCAAACAATCAAATTTGTGGGTTACATGTTGTCGTTCACCTGTTACCCGCATTGCTCGACTTTATTACTCTTTACATAACATTTGGTTTGGAATCATAATTCATTTATCATTGCACCCGTTTGGCCCCCATTATTCTCTCATTATAATGAGAATTTGATTTTGGAATAGTACTTCATTGGAGGATGTGTGCCTATGTGGTTAAAAATGAAAAAAAAAAAATTTGGGTTTGTGTGTAATATTATTTTATTGGAGAATGTGTTGTTAATAAGAAAAGAGATAAAAATGAATTATAATTTCATGAGGGCCAAACAAATGCATGGTGTAATATTATTTTATTGGAGAATGTGTTAATAAGAAAAGAGATAAAAATAAATTATAATTTAATGGGAGCCAAACAAATGCATAGTGCATCGCACATTCAATAAAAAAGTGAGAGCTAAATAGCCTGGTTTTTATCTTGCAGACTTAGGACACTTGTCGAATACTTCAAGATGGCTTTAGATTGTTTCTTTGCAGTGTGGTTTGTGGTTGGCAATGTGTGGATTTTTGGTGGGCACTCGTCTTCCACTGAGGCTCCAAACTTGTACAGGTAAATTTAATAGGTGTTCATAGTCACATAATACACATGTTAGATTTAAATCAGATTCTTATTTACTGTGCTCAATTTAATGCACATTTCTTGACTTACAGGTTGTGTATAGTGTTTCTTACCTTTAGCTGTATTGGATATGCAATGCCTTTCATTCTGTGCACGACAATCTGCTGCTGCCTCCCATGTATAATTTCAGTGCTGGGTTTCAGAGAGGATTTGGCTCAAAATAGAGGAGCTACACAAGAATCAATTAATTCTCTGCCAACTTATAAGTTTAAAGTGAAGAAGAACAAGAATAGAAACAAGGAGATTAACTCGACCACAGATGAAGCTGGGATAGTGGCTGCTGGAACAGAGAAAGAGCGTGTGGTATCAGGAGAGGATGCGGTAAACTTCATTTCCTTTCTGGTCTTGGAATTTTTGATTTTTGAATATGAATGTCAGAACTTATGATCGTATTCAGTTCATGCGACAGTTACCCCTCCCTGTCCCATTCTTTTAATATATCAGGACTTGGGTTGCACAATCAACATTGCATTTTTAATCACCATTTGAAGTTTATGATGATGGGTTAAAAACACTATTGATCACTAACTTTTAGTGAAATTTACTGTTAGTCACTACTCTCCAGTCTGTAAGTTGGTTATTGAACTTAAACTTTGTTACAGCTGGATCACTTAACTTAAATATTCATTACAAGTTGGTAATATTGTCCATGCCCGTTAATTTGATTGTCAGAAAAGTTGACGTGAAAGTCTAGTTGGCACTCCAGTTGACAAACAACTAGATTGCCACACAAAATTTTCCGGTAGTCAAACCAAGCCCCTTTTTGAGCTCAATTATAATTATATTTTTAGGAAAAATATATTTTGTAATAGTGATTTTTTTAAGAATGTGTGGTTGAAAAAGAAGGAAAAGTTTTGGGTTTACGTGTAATATTATTTTATTGGAGAATGTGTGGTTGAAAAGAAGACAAAAAAATGTATTTTCTAATTAATGGAGCCCAAACAAGGGCTAAAGATCATGGGTGGAGTCATCAAAATGTAAGAAAGTAAACAATGACCAACTTTAGAGACCAAATAAAGTTAGTGAGTGACATGAAATTTCTTTAAAAGTTTAGAGACCACCAATGTATTTAAGTCCTTTATGATGGTCTTTGTCGTGTGCTGCTGCCAGTTCTGATTGGAAAGGGCAAATAACTCTTTTTTTCTTCAATTGATTTCATTACTTGTGTACTATTGGTGTTTGTCATGTGTATCTCTCTATTTGTTGGGCTGGGCAAGAAAGGGAAGGGGAAAGAAACTTGATCATTATATAAAGATGAATATAAAAGTCGGGTTGTGGAACTGTTCTCCACTTCCTGCAATTTTAGAAAGATATTCATAATGAAGATGATAAATAATGTAATTTTTTTTTGGGTGGGGTGGGAAGATTTTTATTTGACTGTCCTTATGTAAGCAGGTACACCATGTAAGGATATAATTTATGAAATGTCATCGTGGTTTTAAATCTGCTAAACAACGATGATATATATATATATATATATTTGCAAGGTCTTTGTTTACGAGGCTTTGATGTCAGCAATAGTCTAAAACATTGTTTTATTTGATTTTCTTTTCTAAATTGGACTCAGTGGATATTAAGAGGATGAAACTTCTTGGACTGTACTCAAGGAAATGGCGTAGTCATTTTGATTGCTATAAATTTCCAGGTTAAAAACCCTGTCAGTCACTCAATTTATAACGAAGTTTGATGTTAGTCATCAAACTTTGTTATGTTCCCAAGTTGATCACTAAATTGTCTTTCGTTTCAATTTTGTTATTCAGTTAAAATCCGTTAGTTTTCCTAACAAAATGTATGATTTTGAAGATTGCAATTAACATGGCATCTGCATGGAGGTCTTCCAAGTCATCTGTTATAAATCAAATTAATGCTGAGTAACACTTACAGTGACTACTTTGAAACAAAGTTTGGCGACTAACATGAAACTTGGCTATAAGTTGATTGACATTTAACAGTGTTATTACCCATAAATATCCTTGTTAAACTCCAAATTCTTGGTAGTTTTGAAGTTGCCTGGCCTTAATTATAGCAGAGGTTAGTATAGGGTAGGCTAGACAAGTATTCTAATTTATGGCCTTGAGGAAATTGGATTTAAGATCACGATTTCTATTCAGTGCTTCACATTAAATTGTTTTACGACACAGGTTTGCTGCATTTGCTTGGCAAAGTATGTGAACAATGATGAACTCCGGGAATTGCCTTGCTCTCATTTCTTTCACAAGGAGTGCGTGGATAAATGGCTAAAGATCAATGCCTCGTGTCCACTTTGCAAAGCTGAGGTTGGTGAAACCATTTTGGGTTCACTCACTGAAGCGACTGCCAGTCTACGGCAGAATACCATGTTTTAAATTGCTAAAGAAAATGTCACAAGTCGAAACAATGTTTATGACGGCTTGTTCTTGTGATTGAGAGCTCGTTTTATGTACTTGTCGTGTATCGAGAAGATGTCCATCATTATATCAAGAGAAAGATTCTATCAGAATTATATGAAGTGAACATCCTGGCAAACAGCTTGTTGTAAAGTGTTTCAGTGAACTTGCATGATAAAGTAACTACTCTCTTTTCTCATCTCTTTTTTTTTTTTTTTTGCTTTGTACTGTTTACTTATAGAGACAAGTGATGTCTATAATTTGTTTCAACCTGGTTTTGCCGTGTTATCATTTGTTGCTTAGATATTGGATTGTCCTCCATTGTTTTTAATGCAAAGCTTTAGGGGCCGTTCTCTTTGTATTTCAGTTTTGTGTTTTGAGTTTTGAATTCATTTTGTGTTTTGTATTTTGAGTGTCTGTTTTGAAATTTCTGAAAATGCGTTCTTTTTGTCATTCTGAAAAACTGTTTCTGAAAACATAAAAATGGAAAACGCGTTTACTTTGAAATTTTGATAATTTTTTTAAT
>CAIGRF010068676.1:0-13236 GCA_903798235.1 Fraxinus ornus | reverse complement strand
TCACTACCACCTTCTCCTTCAAACACACCTCGAAAATCCACAATCCACCATCACCACTTTCAAACATACCTCGAAAATCCACCATCGCCAACTCCAGAGTCAAATGGTGAGAAGACCCCAATTGCTTCCGCCATCATCGATGGATGAAAACAAAGAAAATGCTGACAGAAAGGAACCCTACGCCAACACATGATCAGGAGCTTATTAGATTCGGTTGGCTTCACCAAACAATCTATATCTAATTTACCAAAATCACAAACAGAACCCAAACGGCCAAACCCGAAAAATAACAGCAATCAAATTGTTCCCAAAATTTCCCAAAAAACCCACAAAGAATTTAACATAAAAGACTACCTTCGGAAAATATCAAGAATGGGTGGCTCAAACACACCCAAAGAATGGCATTTATGAACACTGACCGTGGCAGGTAGTCAAAAACAAGGAAAAAAATATATGAGAACTTGTTAGATTGAAATAAAACTCCCTTCAGAAAATATCTTTTAGTTTGTTGCTGCTATTATTGTTTTTACAAGGGCAAGGTAGGCCAGTTAAAGGCATTAGACAGTGACTGTAGACGCTGAATCGTTTCTAAGGCGAAAAGTGGAAACTCAGTCCTATTCTTGCTACCTCATCTTCCACAGTCAAACCACCACCACGTCACCCAAAATTAAGGGAGATTTCTCTCAATGTTCCGGGCTCAGGTAGAGCATCGGTGGAGATCGGTGGTGTTTTGGGGTGTTGGGATTGGGAAAGAAGGAGATGGGGGTGGGGTGGGGGTTGTGATTTTTATAAAAAAAAATTGATATGATAGAGAAATGTCCAAAATGTCCTTACCTTATTTGGAGAAAATTATTAGATTTTTAATTTTTGGGTCAACTGACAGTTTTTAGAGTCAAACTAACGAAAATCGTTATTTTGGACTCGGGCTGCGATTTTTTTAAACGTTTAGTACCGTGTGTGGTACAAATGAAAAGTTTGGACAAAGTCTGCAAAAAAATGAAAGGTTTGGTATCTCGACTGCAATTTTCCCTTTATCTTATGAAGAGGTGTGCATGTCACCGATTCCTGGGGATAGTTATGTGAAGGAAAAATAAAAAATAAAAAATAAAATAAAATAAAATTTAATTATGTATGAGCCCAGCCCTATTTTGCTTACCCAACATAATTTTCTAGCTCCTCCTCTGCAAGAAATACCTATCTCCACGGAATTAGGCCAAGTATATCGGGTTGTAAATGGATTGAATTTGTCCATATCCGATCCGATAACTCAATAGATAATTAATCGTTAAATATATATCTGTTTTGCTATATTATTGGATATTTGATCCGATAATTCGATCCGAAATTTAAAAAATTAAGAAGATATAACCAATGTTGGAAATTAACTTATTATTTAGGTTCAAATAGTCAAAAATCCAAGCAATGGCCTATCCCCTATTTATAACTTATTCCTTTAGATTTTTTAATTTTTTTTTAATGAAAATTGATGTGGGATGGCTTATGGGTTTTTAAAAGGCAAAAGAAAGCTCACTAGAAATAATTCATAGTGTACAAGTGGATAGACTTTCTTATTTTATTTATTTTACATTTTGAATTTGATGACTTTTTTATTCTAAATTTCTTTAGTTTTCTCGTTTATTTGTTTTAGTAAAAAAAGCATGCGATAAAAATATTCAACTGACTCAACTCTTTATAGCAAATCAGATCAAGTTGTTATCGGATTTATCTATATCCATATTTGTTCCATTTAGTTTTGGATCTTAATCGGATTATCGAACTAACCCTAAATCCATCTCCCATTAATTATATCGAATTCGAGTCAAAATTCAATCTATTGACAAACCTAGGTATATATGCTATTTATTTAGACTAGTGAAAAGTTTAAGTGACATTCATTGATATGATATTTTAAACGAAACTCGTTTTTCTATATTTAAAATGATATATCAATTGATGTCACTTAATTAATACTTAATTGGTAGTCTAAATAGATAGCATTATTATACTCATAAAATAAACACTAAAATAAAGGAACGTAATGTGATTATTGGTTCTTTGAAATGGTTGGAATTGTAACAAACTACGTGGGCCCATTATCCCAAATTGAAGCTTATTACTTTATATTTTGAAATCAATCCATGACTCCTTTTTTCCCCCCCACATGCCAAATCTAATCAAATATTCCCTCCACAAGGGAATCTTCAAATGAAATATGCGGAAGAAAAAAAAAAACCAATATCTTCTTCATGGTATGCATGGCATCTTCTTCAATATCCAATTTAGCCTAACTGTTTGAAGTTTCAACCAAAAAAGAAAAACCTTTTACGTGCTTATCCGAATGAACCAAGTTGTGTATGTGTGTTTGTGTGAGAGACAAAGACAAAGAGAGAAGGCATATGATAGAGACCCACAAGAAGATAATTCCAGATAACTGGATAAGTTCCATTCTCTCTATATATTATTATTGTACATCCCTACAAAGATATATGGTCAAAGAAGATGTAGGATGAGGCTAAAACTAATCGATATCCCCTGTGGTAGAAAGGTTTGAATGAACAACGTTGTTTAATTAATATTAATATCAATCAGAATATATGGATTCAAGTTGCTTATCATTCATTTAAATATTTTAAGCTCGGTAATACAAATTAATCATATAGGCTAAGGGTGTTAAGTGGGATGAGCCGATTGCGAGTCGAGCGCGAATCGAGCAGTAAAATACTCATGTGAGCCTCTTTCATGAGTTGGTAGGCTCGCGAGCTTGCTCATAAATTGGTAGTGAAATTAATTTTCACTATAAAAAATTTGAAGAGCAGCGAATACCTTGAGAGCTAGCTAGACTCGCACGTTAGGTTGAGTAGAATTTGATGGTGGCCATTGAACGAGTCAACTTGGCTTGCGAGCTTGCATATAAATTGTGAGTGAAATTCAATTTTTTTACCATAGAAAAGTTGAAGAGCTGCGAACATCTTGCAAGTCGGCTCGTACGATAGGCTGAGTCAAATTCGAAGGGGACAATTGAACGAGTCAACTCGACCCATTTAATACTCTTGCAGGTTTAATTAAGGAACCGGAGTTGGTACATTGGACATGGACGAATACAATCTTCATGGGGAGGTGGGCCTATAAATAATGAACAATGCTGGTTTGCCAGGGAGGGTTTGACACCCTCCCTGACCGCCCCCTCACAATAGGGGGGTGGGGGGAATTTTTTTTCTTTTTCAATTCATATGGGTCCCGCGTGGATCCCACCAATATGTGAGAGGATGTCAACAAAGATGTCAAATTCTTTCTGGCAAAATGGTTTAATCCATAAATAATAGTGACAATTTCATTTCATTGTATACTGATAACTTCACGTGCTCAATCGCTATATATCTCTTCTTCAGTTTGTGCTCTCTCACAATCCTATTTCAAGAGTTCTTGTTTCCGCGTCGGTTAGGTCGTTTAAGGAAAGGCAATCTAAATCTCAATCAATATATCCGAGGTAGTTTTGTTCGTTGGTTGATAGAGAAAGCATAATTTTAAGGATATATGGAGAAGGCAAAGCAAGCAGCGAGTGGTTCATCTTCGTACGTTACTATGGATGATCTCTTTGGTCCCCAAATCTCTCCAAAATCTTCATCCTCATCCACTACCCTCTTTGGATCTATTTTTGGTCCAACCCCCACGGTATTGTTCTCTTGTTCTTGCCTTAATTCGTTGCATGTTGAAGCACCCCTTGGAATTTTTGCTGTTCATCAAAGTTTTCACCATTAGATCACGCTCTATGTTTTATCTTACATGTTTTAATAAGCTAGCGATATGTTTCTGTAAACTCGCTTGACAGAGATATGGAGTAATTTTTTTAATTTTTATCAATAGGTACACGGGAAAAACCCTTCTCATTCCGATGCTATAGGTTCATCAAGAAAGAAAGATTTCGAACCTAAACAGGGAACTTCAGGTTTGACATGAT
Source organism: Fraxinus ornus (assembly GCA_903798235.1). Classification (NCBI taxonomy): domain Eukaryota; kingdom Viridiplantae; phylum Streptophyta; class Magnoliopsida; order Lamiales; family Oleaceae; genus Fraxinus; species Fraxinus ornus. Next base: position 9,278 of record CAIGRF010068676.1, on the reverse strand, counting down.
GATTAACAGTCAGTTTTCAAGCAGTTTCTAGGCTTGCTGAAAATATTCTTTTAAGTAACTGTGTTTGAGTTTTTGTTCTTTTTTCCCCAGATTATACGGTCCAGAAAAGCAGGGGAGAATTCAAGAAAGACAGTAATTCAATTGATGAGAATGGAACGAATATCAAACCGTGTTACTTCAACTCTTCCATATATTATGGCGGCCAACAAATGTATTCTCCAACTAGCCAGAATAACAATTCTAGCAATAGTGTAAGTCTGTAAAATATCCGTGAATCTTTAGAATATTGTTCAGTGTAGTTATCTTTTCTTTGTTTCATCAGTTCAAGAAAGATGGAGGAGATGTCGATTCAGATGAAAACGACACTCACATCGCCTCAAGAGGAAATTGGTGGCAGGGTAATACAAACATCTTCTTATTAAGTTTAATTCTAATTTGTGAGAACTAAAAATTCTTACTCCAATATTTATCTGCAGGATCGCTATATTACTAATACCTTCCTTTACTATTGCAAATTCTGCTTTAAAAGAGCAGGTATTTAAATTAGAAATTTATTATACGTTTTTCTGAGCATTTTCCCAACACTTGATATTGTCTTTTACTCCTGTCGTGCTGTAACATTTTTGGTTGAGTTGTAACTTTCTTTGCTAATTTTGCAGGGTTATGAGACTCTTTTAACTTCTAAATCAAGGAATAACCTGTGGACAGTGTGAACATTGCAACATTTTACTTCCCTTTCTTACCATTTTGTTTATCTTGTTTCTGTAACTGAATTTGGCAAGTTTTGTACATGAAATGATCAATCATTTAGGGAAAACTGGACTTCTCTATGTTCATTTTGCACTACACTGCCTTTATATGCCCAAATTAAAGCAGAAATTCTTTTTTTTTTTCGGTTGCAATAATTAATCTTTAATGTCCTTAAGTTGTGACCCGAAGACCGGTAGCTATAGAGAGTATCAACATCTCCGTCCAGATCTTTTCTATAATGCGTACTAAATGTACTCTTAGTGCATGTTTGTTATGTTAGTTTTGTCTTTCCTGACAACATTTGATGTGCTTGGTTTGTTGCACGAGTTTAGCATTTTTTCACGACAATCAGAAATAGTTACAGAAAACATCTCATGAGGTGGTCGAGTTGAGTGTGTTCCCTACAAGCAACCGTCTTGTAGATGCCGGGTTGAAAATGGCAAGCATAATGTCCAATTTAAAATTCAAAAAGCAGAACAAAATGTTCACTATTTATTCTACACTGAATCAGACATTACATGTTTTCATGTTATTAAATATTTGACATATGAGACTGCACGGGTACATGGCTAGCAATCTTCAGTCTTCGAGACTTCAAGGCAGTGTATACGCTGCAAAAAAAGGAAGAACTATGTCAAACAATGGAACAAAGCAGCAGAAAGAACTGAATACGTGTTTAGTACGCAGTATGAACAGTACAGTGGACAAGATTTTAATAAACATGCTATAAATTACTTACGCCCACACTTATAACCCACAGGGCGATCAGCAAGGTTGCATCGTTTGGGAATTGTTATGGCAATTTCTGGGTTGACACCAGAACTTTTAGCAGTATCAGAGAGCATAACAGCGCAAAGGCATTTGGGGTTCCGTCCCAAAGTCTTCACCTGAGCGCAGCATTTGCTGGAAACAGGAGCATTCGCATCCTGCGCTGCAGATGCACATGGAATAAGTTTCATAGCTTCCATGTTGGGGTTTGCTTTCCCGCATTCACCAACTCCATATGCTCCATTGAAGCTGACAATTGCCAGAACAGTGAGGACTCCCACGATGTAAAACAACTTCTTCATTTCCATTTTCGTTTTGATTTCTCCACTTGAGATGCAGAAACTCCGTTGGGTTTTATATTGATCGTGGAGCTTAACAGAAGTCGGGAGCTGACTCGAAATCCATTACAAACTTGTAATGGAGAAAGCACAGATGGAGACTCCAATTTTGTATTGCTGCACTAAGCAATTAAAAGTTCGATTGCAGGGATGTGGCAATCTATGGAGGATGAAATTCTACTACGCGTGCAAACTTTGTTTTGTCTTTATATGCGATCAGAATTTAGAATCGTCATCTCACCAACCCCAATAAAAATTTCTTATAATTAGTAGTGCGTGCTGGGCCTGCTGGCCACCCAACTAAGAAGAAAATGGATAATAAAAAAAATCTGAGTTTTGATACATGTTAACTTAAGATTAAGGTATAATTGGGAGTTACATCTCCGCCATTTCAATCCCATGCATCTATTAGTTACTTTGATCATGATTACAAATCTTAAATCTTTTGACGCAGCAGTGTTGCTTTAACAAAGCCGTTTTGGGTTTATTCCATATCGAAGTCAACCTAGAAATGTAGACCCAGTCGTGATGGGCAAACACAAGCTGGGTTTGCACTCGTAAATTTGCCAGGCGTGTTCATGTCTAAAAAATAATGTATTTCGCACAACCCATGCTAGGCAGTGCAAGAGTTTACCAACTTTTTCGGTTCTTTTCTGCAGTTGTTTTTCTTTTTGAAAATAGGCCATTCCGGCAAATTCCAGGCAAGCAAAGGTCTACAACAGTCAAGACCAGCACAGGCCAATTGTAAGGGGAGGCTGGCCTGTGGCAAGGCCTGCAACAAGTCAGGCTAATTACATGCCACACTGTCCGGGTCTTAAAGCGCGACACAACGCTAAGAAAGTCAAAGTTAATACGATTGGAAAACCCTCGATATATTCTACCTGAATAATCCTATTCAGCACCGATCTAAATAGCGAAAGAAGTCTATTTTTAATTGTCTTATAAATCAAAAATGCATACCAACTTTATTGGATAATTAAAGGTAGACTGTCACTAGAACCAGACTAGTGCTAAGCATCACTAAACTAGATAGCATAACCCATTCTGATTCTGAAAAATGTGATGAACGGACCCATGCCACCATGGGGAAATGAGTACTGCCTTACAAGGGTTTGGAAGTCTTTTTTATTTCCCTGCCCTTCTCTCAACAGGGAAGGTCGCCCTGTAACTGTAAGATAGAAATGGCCATTTAGAATCTTAATTAATGAAATAAATCTGCTTTGCCAATATTTACATGCAACAGGTTGGATCTATATGATGTTATCCTAAACAAATTGGCATTCAATAAAACGATCAAGAAAATACAACAATGGCTCAATAATACATCAAGGAACATGTTACAATCCATGTAATACAGATTTTTTTGGACGATTTCTCTGTAAGGAATCAATTTTCTTTAGTGATTTTCTCCCTTTCCACCTAAAAGAAACCTAGAGTTAACTTATACAAGGCTAAGGATTTTACCGCTCTATGCAATTTGATCTAGACCCCCTTTGTGTGGAATATGGTTCCTTCCCTTCGATGCTCAAACTAGATGTCCCTTCGTTACATCTGTTAGAAGTAGAACCCGTGTCTTCAAGAATACTGCCAGAACTTTTCACCTTTGCATCACCACCAAGATAATTAGTCAAGACTCTTTTAACCCCTAAGCCACGACGTGCAGGTTTGTTACAATTTCCACTGAGAAATGGAGTTCTCTCCCCTTTTGCAGGGCTTATCAGTGGCGCAGGGGAAAAGCTAGGTGTGGCAAATGCAGATCTGTAGGGAGTGCCTGAGACTGGCACCGAATACTGATTTGAGACCCTTTTGTGAGCTATTACACTGACTTTAGGTACTGATGAGAGTTTATCAGACTTGGTCAGGTCATCCACGTAAAGTAGATCATCAATACGTGCCACAATATTGAACGCCAGACTTTCCAAGACCCTTGAGTAGCTCTCCAAAATGGACTTCCCAACATCCTAGAGAGTTTTCAAAGTAGTCAATCATTTTATTGATAATATACGGCAAAAGAAGGCATTTCAATGAATAGAATATTCGGTAGAAGTCAGTAGTGGTATATTACCTTGTTGCACTGCATTTTGCTTGCATCCAATGTCGTTTGTGTTAAGCCTGGGAACCGCTGCTTCAAGCATAGCAGGAGACTTTCAGCTCTTTCTGCAAGCAATTCCCTCTTATCTCCATCTATCATAAAATCCTTGACCATCTCCCAAGAAGATTTGGCAGTAGAACGGTTTGGATTAGCAGGGGGTCTCTGGTGAAGCCTTCTACGCCATACATATATTGATGCCTCCACGCGATTCGCTATCTCTAAAGCAACATGTTCAGACGATAGATCAAGGCAATCAAGCAAGCACTCTGATGAGAAATGCTCTGAAGTGATGTACCGATAGATGACATCCCCTAAGCAGGCTCTCCCATTCTAGAATTTAAAAAGAGCATTTATGGTGTAAATTAACATCACATTGTGATACACATAGGACTAAAAATAACGTGAATTCTTGCAAATCCTATTTCTGTCAAAGGATAGCAAAGTACGAATATTGCCAAAGAGCATTTATGGTGTAAATTAACATCATATTGTGATACGTAGTGGACTAAAAATAACGTGAATTATGGCAATTCCTATTTCTGTCATAGGATAGCAAAGGACGAATATTGCCATATGAATTATAACAGCTTCGGTATAAGCCTTGACAGATTTAATCTTGCTTTTAGAAACGGTCCTGATCGTAAGATATAAAGGAAAAAGTAGCAGGAACGAATTTGTATCTTTAATTAATAAAGAACTTAAAAGAACTACACACAAAAAAACTTGAAGCCAAAAGCATTGTAACTAAGAGCTTTTTGTAGGAATAGCAACATAGTAGCAATACAGAACTGGTAGCCGTAACTGCATTTGAAGCACAATCATCAATATAGTGAAAAATATGAAAACAGAAAGCCTAAATTCGAGAATGTCGAACCTTTGGAAGAGTTTCTAAGTATGATTCTGGAACTTCCATCTCTGCCAAGGCAATGCTGTTAATAGCCATAGCAGCTTTAAGAATCTGACTTGTGCATTCACGCTTGTGGTTTAATTGCTTTCTTGTGTTCTCAGGAATACCGTCGGAAGGGACACGTGGTACAGGTAGCCACCATTTGTCCTCCTGCCTCTGAATGGATTTGTGAATTGACGCTGATCCATCAGCCTCTGGTGCTATTATGCCTTGGTCAACGTACCAAAATTCTGTATGAGTAAAACTATCAAGGATTTCCTGAAAGATCAGAATATACCACATTAAAGGGAGATTCAGACTAGAAAAGAAGTGCCAAAAAGCACACAAATTTAACACTCACAAGTAGCAAGTTGTCAAGTTTGCGAAGAGCTGGGAGATTAATAAATAGATCCGATCTTGAACGGCAAGTCATCACCTGAAGAGAGAGAAGAGGAAATTATGGTTTTCTTAGACATTAGACAATAATTTTAGTTATATATAAATCAAGTTCATTATCACTATTCTATAAGCCAGTGCTATGCACATATTTCAATGCAAGTTCCATAATAATAAGGGATAGAGAGTCAAGGATCAAATTAAATGGTGAAAGTGAAGTAGACTTAGGATAAAGGATCAAAATCAAGGGTGAAAGTGAACTTTGGAAGTGTGCAACAATTAGACATAAAGCCTTGATTTTTAAAATGAAGGATACCTCCAGTGAAGACAACAATAACATGAATACATGAAGCAAAGATTTATTGAAACATTCTATTGGTAGTGGATTTTGAAGACATGAAAACTACCTCAAGCTTACTGCCATCAGGAAATGTTTGCCACGAGGGTTTCAATTCAACTATGTGATCACTTACACAGAGAAGCCATTCCATCTCTCTTCTCCACATCGATTTCTTTGCAGAAGGCAATGGTTCCAACCTCCACAATTGTCCAAATATAGTGGCTATACAATAAGGATTCAAACTAAGTCATTAAATCATAGCACACAACCCCAGAGGATTAATTGTAAACCTTAGAATAACAAAAAATAAAAAGTTGGAATAATCTTAATCAACTTGACACAAAAATAGACTCATTCAAGTCGGAAATCAAAAGAATCTCCTCCAAGGATAAAGATTAAAGCTATTTATAAAGCTGGATAAAGTGCAGAAGTGAATTATACCAGATAGATTGGTGATGGCATTCGAAATCGCCAATGCTGAGCTAACCCCTTTACCACTTCCAGACATGTCCTCACCAAGCAACAATTTTGCAAACCTCTCTTTCATCATCTCCGTTTCTATTCAATTCCATCAGAGACTCAGCTCAGAAGGGTAAATTTAGGCAAAAGATCGCCAAATTACCACTAAATTGCATTTCATTTCTTTCCTTTTCCTCTTTTCCATGGGGGAACAAGGGGTACAGATACCCAAATTGTTTGCCGATGGGCTAGAAGTTAAATCATTTGACCAACGGAAGCAGAAATTCAAATACCTCAATAAAAGAAAAGAAATTTACCAGACAGTTTTGAACCCTGCTTCTTTAAATTGGAATTTTCATCAACAGCATTCAAATGGGATTCTCCTTTTTCTTCAGAGACGTCATTTTTCAAACAACTGGTAGTCAGCTGGGCCTTTCTTATAGGCCAACCCAAAGGAGCCGAAGAACTACGAGAACTCGATTTGCTATCAGAGCTAGTGCAACTGCTGTTGCTTCTTGACTCAGTGACAGAGTCACTACTCGTTGACTCAGATCCCTCTCTCTTCTTGATCTTCACAGCTACCTCCATTAAAACAACAAAATCCCAAAAGCCAAAAAGGAAAAAAAAATCCTAATAACAAGAAAATGGGTTCAGCTGATCTTGTTCTGTTTGTAAAATGGGTATATTAACGGCCATCGAGAGTTCAACTTCAGAGATCTATCTTTTACAAGTTCTTGAATGGTAAACAGAAAATAAGACAAAAAACCCAAAGAAAAAAAACAAGTGTTCAAGTTTTTGAGTTTGCCCGTTGCTGAAACATAATTGGTTTTCTGGCACAACGGTTTTATTCTCTGAAGCTCTCTTGTTTCTCTCTGTGCGTGTGTGGGGATGGCGATGGGGGATGAGGTGTGGGGTTGGGGGGACTGGAATTTGATTTTTAAAATTTTAAGGCAACTGCCAAGTGCCGAAGAGGCTAACGTCTATTTCTGGACTTTGGAGGTCTCATTCAAAATAATATATTGAAGGAACAGATTGGCCGTAGGGGTAACGGATGTGTCAATTCTTCACAAGTTACACTTTTTTTTTATCTCAAAATTAAAAGTAAAAAAGTAATAATTTTTAATTGGATTAGGGCTAATCAACCGGCGAACATTTTGAATTTGGGTATTAAACATCTATATAGTCTATAGGACTTTTTGTGCATTGAGTAAAAATTAATTAAATCTATCTATTAATCAAGAACTTAATAATTCATAATGGCATTCCTTATTTTCTTTTTTTAAAAAATTGTTTTTATGAACTAACAATTATGGGTACTCTTTTAGGGCCCGTTCGGTAGAGATTAAAATCAAATTAAAATTGAAAAATTAGTCGTTATTGTTGATTTTTATTAGACGACTGGGACCAATAACAGCTATATTTTCAATTTTAATCACTACCGAACGGGACCTTAACCAAACAAAATTCTTTAGTTTTTTCAAAAATAGATTATACGCTATTCAATGTACTAATTATTTCATTTTACCATTTTTTTTTATAACCGTGGATGTCCGGGTTAGTTTGCGAGCATCTCGATTAATCCTACGAGGTTCTGTAGTTTACGACCGGGTACTCGCCTCGTGGCCCTGATAGGACTTGAAATGATGAGCATTTAAGAGCAAACTCAAGGTATGACCAATTGACCAACCCCTTAGAATTTCATTTCACGAACATTTAACCAAGCAAAAATGATCATACACGTCATACATACAACAATGACTTTTCATTTTAAGATGTAAAGAAATCGATAATTGCGGATGAAATGTGTAAAATATTTTGCGAATAAAACAAAGATAATCCAAATAATGCTCAAAAATTATTAATTTGTCACATATTAAACTATTGAGGGTCTACAATATGTGCATTGGAATGTAATAAATGAGAGAGAGTAACTACTGAAATTATTTTAAATTTATGTGTTTACAATTTTGTTGGCGAGGTCAACCACTTCAATGATTCAATTCATTGCGCATCTTGTGAATGCCTCAGCGTCTCCTCATAGGTTTCATTCCTCCTCTTTTAATGTGGTGGCTCCAACAAATTTCACCTAATTTAATAGAAATTCAAAATGAAATCTCGATTACGACTCTTAACATTTCTGTAATTCTCTCGTAGGAGTACCATTAAGCTATAAAATAAAAGGAGAGTCTAACGAGATTGGATATGAATGTTAGGCTTAGCTCGTAAACTTTTCTTATTTTGAGATTTAATTATCGTTAAGTTATTTTCCATTTTTAAAATTATTTCACGTATTTTAATAAATAGCATCGATATCCTTAGACCTAGAGAAATAATAGGAATTATTGACAGCCTTAGCGTAGAGTGGGTGAAATTTTAAAATTGGGTGATGCATTTAATACTACTAATTGTCATTTATAAGAGTAATTGCAGTCGAAAAGAAGTGCTAAAACACTGCCTAAACAACAAAGGCTTTAACGTTTTCTAGCTCTCATTTTGTAGCAAAGACTAGTTTTGTCTCAATGCAGACAATTATTATAGACAAATCATTACAAGTATTGTTATTAAGGTAGAAATCTATGCAAATTATTTATTTTTAATTAAACGACATAACAAAGGAAGAGCCACCTTGAGATAATAGTAATATTCATTGGTAAAAATGACGTACAATAAATTTTGGGTGTTTGGTGTAAATTAAAATCAGATTTTAAGTAGATTGTGATAGAAGTTTTTGAAATGTGTGGTTAAAAAGATGTGGTTAATATTGATTGTTTGACTTTGACTTGATTAAAATCTAGCTCAAACGGGCCCTAAGAAAGTCCAATTGTTTCGGGGGATGATTTTTGTCGCAGTTTAGGATTAGATTATTGTTTTCTACAAAAACTTTAGTAGGAATGTCGTGTGGACCCAAAATCAAGATATATTTGTTGAATAAATGGAGGTCACTCTTTATCCACAGCACTTATCTCAAAATCTTTACTGATTATGATCCTCAATTGAGGTCACTAGTCCTTCAATGTCGAGGTTATTAAAAAAGAAAAAAAAACCTGCTCTTAGATCGAAGTTAAGCCATGATTGAAATGTAATAGATTGGATCTTTACTGATTATGATCCTCAATTGAGGTCACTAGTCCTTCAATTTCGAGGTTGTTGAAGATATAGAAAGAATAATCTTTATGATATTTTTTCAATATTGTAGAATTATTTTCCTTAATAGTTGATTGTATGATTATTATGCAATCTTTCCTTTTA
>CAIGRF010068649.1:48567-62068 GCA_903798235.1 Fraxinus ornus | reverse complement strand
GACGTTTTGCTAATAAGCCCATATATTTATAACTAGTACTCAAATAATTCACACATCTTAAAGACCCACCACCATTCTTTTTTCTATGCCATTTATAAATATAAAATTGCTGCATTAGTCTCTGAAGTCCAACCTATAAGTTATTGTAGATCAGTAAATTTATTTTACTAGTAAAACACACTTAATCTTTGCATACACTGCACATTGGTCCTCGAGACATGGATCTGGTCAATTCACCATAAAAAAAGTCAAGTGTACGACACATAAAACAGCGAGAGCGGTAAAATAATACAAGACATTTCGAAGAAAAAATTTGAACAAAATAAATAATGAAAACGAAAATAACTTAGCCCATGTTCGGCTGGAATTAAAATAACATTTTTAGTATATTTTGATAAAAATTGGTGAATTGAAAAGTCGTGGAAATGTGATTAAAATTAATACTTGACTTTGACTTAACTAAAATGTAGATTTTAATCCTCTCAAATAAGGTTTAATAACTTAGTACTTTCACTAGGGACGAACATTCTACGATAATTATTTAGGAAATTCTTTATTTTTTCCTTCACGTTATAACCTACAAGACATTACATTTCACACCGAACTAAAATTTTTAGCACTCTAGAATATAATTTTTGTTCCGCCTAACTTACCTACTTCCACTCTTATCTCCAGACTCCAGTCCTTGGGCAGTTCTCTACGAGAAATCTATTATCTTAATTGTTGTTCGTCAACTCATTTACCCTCCCAACTTTCTTCTAAATTTCCCTTCTCTTCCCTTTAAGCCCGACTTTTGGATTTCTAATGACAACATGGATCGGAACTTATGTAGACCATTAAAGTGCTACAAGATATTATTGTCGAGTGCATAAAGGCTAAAAAGAAAATGTTGAGGGTGTAAACGTTAAAAATGAAAAGGTAAAGACCCTTTTTCATAATTTAATATCTCGTGGACATGTAATTTTCCATTCAAAGAACGAAATAATAAAGCAGGAAGACTTCTTTCCCACTCGACCGTCTCTCATTTTCATCTTCCATCGAAATCAACAAACATCGTATTGAAATTGATTAGCTCTTCTCAGTCAATCACAATCTAATTTCTTCTGTTCCATTTCAAAACATTACAACAAATCAATCCGTTTTTATTCGGGAATTTAGCTTCTCGGAGTAGTACCTGGAGTGTGGAATGATCGATTAACTTGCTTGATTTAATTGAAACGTTGTTGGAGAACTTGGAGTATGGAATATTTGAGTAATTGCTGAAATGGAGAGCGGTATACCGCGTGAACTCGATGGGTCCGAGATTCATGGGTTTCGTACCATGGCAGGTATAACACAGATACGAGTAAATCTATCTAGAAGACACACGTCTTTCCTTGTGTATATTTGGTAATTTATTTTATGAAGTTTTAATTGTTTTGAGTATTTTCTGTCGCTAGGTCAACTTCCAATGGGCTTTGTGGGTTTTACTGTTTATCAGCTCGCAATAATTTAGCACCAAGTGTCCGTTTGACTGCATATGCAGAAAATAGGTGGAAAGAAAATGAATTTCACGGAAGTGAATTGGCTAGAAATTGTTTTATTGAGAATTATAATTAACTGTGTTTAATTGAAATAATTTTCCACCTAGAAAATGTTGAAAGTTTGGTGTTTGTTTGACTTTGTTTTTCATGCAAATTGTCTATTAAAGTGATAATTTCTTTTACCATTGAGTCTAGAATTTGTTTCACTTGTCAAATTTTTTTTTACCATACCGAATACCATTCGTTTGACTTTGTTTTGCATGAAATTGTCAATAAAAGTGATAAAAAATTTTAACATTAGGTCTAGATTTTTTTCCAATTACAAAAAAAATAAAAATAAAAAGCGGGAAAATAAAAACCCACCTAAAAGGTGGGAAAACAATTTCAACAAAATCAAGGAAAATGTGCACGTGTAAGAGAAAGTGAGAAAAAATTTTCTATGGAAAATTTCTACTATCAAACAAGGCAAAAGCTAGAAAATGGAAAAAGAATTTCTAATTCTAGGGAAAATTTAGGGTATCAAAAAGGCCCTAAGATTTGATATAGGAAGAAGTATATGATTAATTGTTTCATTTATTCTTCTTCTTTTACTTTAGATTGTTTTTGTTGAAAATATAAATTAAATAAATAAGTTTGACTCGTATTCCTAGCTTCAAATTTTGCCGCCACCAATTTATGAAAAGTAAAGGATAACTAAGCAAGCAATACACAATTTATTAGAACTTAATGCAAGAAAAAACAATACTTGACTGACCAACTATTGCAAAATGCCAAAATGTACCGCATTTGTGCATGCAGATCAGGGCACTCGGGTTGACTATGATGGATTGGGTTAAAGCAATATCAAATTGTATTGAGTTAATATGTGTGTCGTATGAAATGTAGGGTCAACAGCATTCAAGTGAGTTGCAATATACTATTTGGACTGCCTTTGACATTATGAGCATGTTTGAGCCCCAATTTCTGCTAAAAATGCATTCTGAAATAGTGATTTGAAGAGAATGCATGGTTAAAATTAAAAAATAAGGAAATGTTTTGGGCTTGTGTGTGATATTATTCTATTGAAGAATGCGTGGTTGAAAATAAGAGAGAGAAAAATGTATTTTGGAAATAATGAGACCAAACAAGGCTATAATGTTGAAATCAATTTTTATAATCTATCTTGAAACATGTTGACTATAGTGTTACCAAGGCATAATGTCTCCTATTAATTGATTGATTCATATTTGTATGTGCTTATTGTGTTACTAAATGCTTTTTAATGATAAAATAAAGGTGTTCCATATTCTTGTTCATTTTAATATTTTTTGAAGTTTTAATTTCCGATCCTTGTTGCATTGATAGATTTGGACATCGGTGATATAATGGAGGAAGCCAAGACCAGATGGCTCAGACCAAATGAGATTCATGCGATTCTGTGTAATTACAAGTATTTCATCATTAATGTCAAGCCTGTGAATTTGCCAAAAAGTAATACATTTGTATGTTTATGTTTTTCCATACCTTTTTTGATTGATTAAAACAAATTTTATTTGAAGGGTTCCATTCTTGCATCTAAAGAGGCAAATATGTATGTATTTGGGATGTTGTGGGTTAGGAAAATTTATGGTAGGTTATAATTTATAGCTTATCTTGATTTTATTGCAATGAAATAGGTGGCACAATTGTATTGTTTGACCGTAAGAAGCTGCGGAATTTTCGGAAAGATGGCCATAACTGGAAGAAGAAAAAGGATGGACGAACTGTCAAAGAAGCTCATGAACACTTGAAAGTAAGGGCTTTCTACCCTTGAATGTGTTATATGACGCCAAAAGATTATGTGTATGTTATGTTGATTACTTCTTTTTTGGTATATCTTATGTGTACTGATTATTTTGGATAAAAATGAATTCTCTTGGCTTCAACTTGAACTCACACATATACTCATGTATATTATCTTAGCCAATTCAATTAGTTTGTGATATCTACAAATGTTGAAGCACATTTGTATTAGGGATTCCATCAAGTTGCAACCTGGAAATCTTCTCCATGGTTTTACCATATACATGGCCCATGGTGCTTTTTTTCCCTATAGAAATGGAAATGGTAACCCTGGCATCTTGAATGGGTGTCCCAAATGAAGTAATTGTATCTCCTGGAGGATCATGGCTTGAATGAAAAGATGGCAAGAGGAATGTGAATTATCAGAAGACGATTGAAATCAGTTTTCCTTGGATTTAACTTTACTTCATTGGGTGATGACTTGGAGCCATAGAGCAATTCGTTTATTCCTAATGTGCAATCTCATGCAATTAGTTAAACACGAGTGATTTTATAGAAAGCTGCACTTAATGGACTTTCTGTCATTTGTTTTCTAATTTCTGGCCAAAACTCTCGGCCCCTTTTCCTCCTTCACCGACAAACATAGAAGTACAGGAATGGTTAGGGTTATTCTAAAAAGATTTTCTTCATATACTTGCTGTCATCTTTCCATGGACCATGGTTCTTTTTACCCACTATAGCTCCATTCTTGTTTTTGCATCTTGGGATAGATTAGGAATACGTCAACAAGATTTCATTTCTAAGCATCTGTCTTTCCATAGTTTCTGCAAGAATTTCACACGAGGGGTTATTGATTTTCTCTTCCTTTTGAGTTTTCACTGCTGTGTTTTGGATTCTCCACTGCTGTCTTTGATGAATCTTGCTTACATTGCTAAGATATGAAACTCATGTCATTTTTTCCCACTGAGCTGACTTCAAACCAGTTGATTTTAGAAATTTTCATCAACCGGATCTGCAGTACAAGTTACCATTAATTTTGGTTGTCATACAGGTTGGTAATGACGAAAGGATTCATGTATACTATGCACACGGAGAAGATAACCTGACTTTTGTTCGCAGATGTTACTGGCTACTTGACAAGTATGGAATTCTAAACCTAGTGAAATCCAAGTCTTGGCCTGATCTTTATATTTTTTGCTTATTGCTTCTACATTAACCATTACAAATGCCTTTATGCACTATTACCGAACATGAGAAGCCTGATCATATAAAACTTTAATTGTCGTCAGTAATTTTTTTGCAGGTCACTCGAACATATTGTCCTTGTTCATTATCGTGAAACTCAAGAGGTTTGCTTCTTACTAACTGCAATTTAATTCTGTGTATTATAATCTTCATATATGTTACCATGCTGATATATGGAATGATGCTTTTGGAAAGACACCACATCTCTATGAATTGGTGATCCTATTCTGGTTGTAAGAACGAATTTGTAGAGAATAATACATGAGTAATTTGTTAACTATCGTTCAGTTTAGATATGCTTATGCATGTGCGGAAAGAACTTGCATACTCACTGAAGTTCATTCGTTTGGTTTCAACTATTAAATTCTCTAGATATTAGCTCTAAAGCTGAATAGTCATGTAGCGTAAAACGGCAATACCAGGCCACTTGCATTTGCCACCTGTACTTTTCTTGCTGATTGCTTATACTTGAAGTCTCTACTTATCATAAATGAAAATTGTTTAGAGTCGTATATGGGTGAACTTCTCGCCTTTTTATAATAATTGTTCTTATTTGTGTGGCTTGGCTGCTTTAGATGTGCCTTTTGCTTTCTTTGGACCTCTTCTCTTTTTTTTTTATGCATATACTCAGCCGACAAATATTTAGTAGCTACCGAGATTAGCTGCATGGAAATTTATTTCCTTTCTTTGACAGATCGGAGACCATAGGTTGTATGTGAATACCTCAAGGTCATGATAAATTGTTAGGAGCTTTGGTTTTTGAGCATTATATATATTTCAATCACTTGAAATCTCATTTGCAAATATTTCTAATCTGGATGAAACTTGGGTTATGATTAACTCATCATACAGTTTCAGGGTTCTCCAGCCACTCCTATGAATTCCAATTCTTCTGCTGTCTCTGACCCATCTGCTCTTTGGCCTTCAGAAGAATCTGATTCCACAGTTGACCGGGCATATGACGGCAGATCACAATCAGGTGAAATTAATATATAGACGATGATATCATCTTTTACCATATTTGGTCCATGTATAAAATCATTTTCTTACACATTCTACTGTAGAGTTTCCAAATCAAATAAAATAAATTTATATAAGCAGGACTTTGAAGTCTTTGACATGATTTCTTCCTCGAATATGGCTAATGTTGAAGTACTTGTTCCTCAATTATTTTCCAGTGAATAATGACAGTATGACTACAAAAAATCATGAACAGAGAATTCATGAGATAAATACACTTGAATGGGATGAGCTTCTGGTGCCAATTGATCCAAATAAGCCAATTACACCTCAAGAAGGTGATGAACTCGATTTTTTAAGTGTGTGCATTTGTAATATAAGGTTCTAATGGACATGCTGATCATTTACTTTATTTGTGCGTGCAATTTTCTGGTTACAGGGAAAACTTCAGGCTTTGATATACAGAATCAATTTCAAATGAGCAATTTCAAAACTAATGTAAGCGAACTGTTGATTTTAATCTGTATCTCATATTCTGAATATATCCTTGCTTTCTTGTGTGAAAAGCTACTGAAGGAAGTCCTTCCAATTTTGCAATTTTTTGGTGTGGGTATGAGAATTACTCTTGCAGGCATTTACTATTGAATATATACGCATTTTATCTTCGAAGACTAGACCATATCCTTGTAATAAACCTGTCCTGATGCTCTAAAACTAAGCATAAATGGGTAATGAATTGCCATAAAGAGATCCTTCCCTCTAA
This sequence comes from Fraxinus ornus, assembly GCA_903798235.1. Taxonomy (NCBI): domain Eukaryota; kingdom Viridiplantae; phylum Streptophyta; class Magnoliopsida; order Lamiales; family Oleaceae; genus Fraxinus; species Fraxinus ornus. The sequence goes on along the minus strand of CAIGRF010068649.1, from coordinate 55,816 downwards.
TTTTTGCTTTTTCTGATTAACAATGGTGTATGAAAGTGAATGTCCTTTTGGTTAGTGTACCTTGTTTCACGGGATCATATACAGTAGGTGAAAAGTTCCTCTGTCATATAATATTGTAGTATGCGTGAAACTTTCATTACAACCTCTACATAGAGGCTTTGATTTTGCACATTCTTGATTTGGTTTTTGACTTTTTGTGTTTCGTTCCTTTATCTTTGCTTAAAGTTGACTGATACATAGATCCACATGTGCATATTCATTTGTGCAGTTAATTCAGTTATTTCTGGTATTTTCATGTTGCTGTTTCATATGCCTTTAATGTGAACAAATTCGGATGTGAATGGAAATTTTGCGTGAGCTGCCTACTCATTTTTGCATTTAATTATGTTGCTACATTTCATATCAATCATGTCACTAAATTGTTAAATTGCTCGTATCTCTTCGATCAATTTTGAAGATAGAACATTGTGACATTTCTGTGAATTGAAAAGTTTTTCTCCATAACAATGCCTAATTTTCTAAAAGTTATGCCCAGAGTTCTAACAATCTTTCTGGGCATGTTACTGAAAGTAATTCAATTAGCTCAATATTTTTCAATAATATATCCTATCGGACAATGGGAAGTGAAGTGATTGTGAATTTGCAGAATACAGTTCCTGGACTGAGGTCAGTGGGTGGACGTGATTCTTTAGATAATCTGAGCCAAGATGCTTTGCAAACACAGGATAGTTTTGGGAGGTGGATAAACTATATAATTGCTGATTCCCCAGGATCAGTAGATGATCAAACTCTAGAATCTTCAATTTCAGCTGGTTATCATCCCTTCACTCCTCCCACGAATGATAACCATGGCTCGTCTGTTTTGGGGCAAATATTCAACATAACAGATGTCTCACCTGCGTGGGGTCTTTCAAATGAAGAAACAAAGGTTCTATTGCGTCACTTTTACCTCGTACTATTTGCATGAAAGTAATAAACTGGTATACATGTTACTCTTTGAGAATAAAGTGAGACACATTTTTTTCCCTTCCAAACAGATAGCAATCTTTTCATAATAGATATTGCCTCTATTTCAGAATAATGTCTTGTGCTTGTTTTTGTATAGATTTAAGATTTGATCAGTTCAACCTTTTAAACCCAATATGATTTTGGAAGGCAATGTTTGATAGTTATTTTATTATCACATCACTGTTTATCTCTTTTGTATGTTTATGATAAGTAACTAGACAATTGTTATAGATAGCCCTTTGCTGAATAATGATCATTATTGTGCAGATCTTAGTGGTTGGGTTTTTCCATGAAGGACAAGTACCCATCCCTGAGTCCAATGTATTCCTTGTCTGTGGAGATTCTATGGTCCCTGCAGTAGCTGTTCAATCTGGAGTGTTTCGTTGTTCAATTTTGCCTCAGTCTCCTGGATCAGTGAATCTGTACTTGAGTTTTGATGGCCACACACCAATTAGCCAAGTTTTGACCTTTGAGTTTCGTGCTCCTTTGGTGAAGATGACTCCTCTAGAAAATAATTCTGATTGGGAAATATTTCAATTTCAGACGAGGCTTGCTTATTTGTTGTTTTCATCATCCAAGAGCCTGAATATCGTTTCTGGTAAAGTATCACAAAATGCCTTAAAAGAAGCCAAAGATTTTGCTCAGAAAACGTATATTATCTCTGATAGTTGGAAATATTTGATGGAATCAATCAAAGACGCCAAGATGTCTTTCCCTCAGGCAAAAGATAGCTTGTTTGAGTTGACTTTGCAGAATAGACTACATGAATGGTTGATAGAAAATGTATTAGCAGGGAGCAAAATTTCTGAACGTGATGAACAGGGTCAAGGTGTAATTCATTTATGTGCCATTCTAGGTTATACATGGGCTGTTTATCCGTTTTCATGGTCCGGCCTGTCGTTGGATTATCGAGACAAATTCGGATGGACAGCTCTTCATTGGGCTGCATATTATGGAAGGTACAGTTATGTTCTCTACACGAAATGGCAGAATGTATTCCTCCAGTTTCCGTTTTCCATCTATATGTTCCTCTCCTTGAGTACGCTTATTATTGAGCATTTGTTTGTGTGGGGTAAGATAATTATCCAAAATTAGACTTTGTAATGATGTTATATATGAGATACTGGAGTAACAATATTGTAGGAATACTGTTGAAAATTTTTAGTTTTCTATTTGAGCGTTCACATCAGTGGACTTTATTCAAAGTTCTCGAAAACATCATATTTTGCATGTTTGGCTTAGCTTATAAAAAGTAAAGCTTATAAGTAAACTAAAGCTTTATAAGTATGTTTGGCTAGCATAAAAAAGATTTTTTTTTTCTTATTTATAAGTAAAAATGTTAATTATTTTGTCAGCAATGTAGGGATTACCGTCAAAATAGTAACTTATTTCCGGCTTTGACCGACTAAACGACTTATTTACCCTTGCTCTGAATGAAAAGAAATGACTTATTTCCCTCCAGACTTACTTTTTTTTTAAAAATTATTTTAAGTAATTTTTTAAGATTAGCCAAACATTTCTTTGTGTATGATCGAGTATAATTATTTTCAGGGAGAAAATGGTGGCAACCCTTTTATCTGCTGGGGCAAAGCCAAATTTAGTCACAGATCCAACACCAAAAAACCCTGGTGGATGCACTGCTGCCGATCTTGCTTCTATAAATGGTCATGATGGATTAGCAGCTTATCTTGCTGAAAAGGGCTTAGTTGCACATTTTAAGGATATGACATTGGCTGGAAATGTCAGTGGGTCGCTGCAAACCACAACAAATGATTCAGTGAACTCTGAAAATTTCACGGAGGAGCTGTATCTGAAGGATACTCTGGCAGCTTACAGGACAGCTGCCGATGCAGCTGCACGTATTCATGCTGCATTTAGAGAGCACTCATTCAAACTTCGGACAAAAGAAGTTCAATCATCCAATTCGGAGATTGAAGCACGCAACATAGTTGCAGCAATGAAGATCCAGCACGCTTTCCGCAACTTTGACACACGTAAAAAGATCAAAGCGGCTGCACAAATCCAATATAGATTCCGTACTTGGAAGATACGAAAGGATTTCCTCAACATACGTCGCCAGACAACCAGAATTCAAGTGAGTCCTACTTTCTGTTTTCTCATCATTTTGATATGGGAAAGTTGCACTTTTTTAAGTTGGTCGTCTGTCCTCAATCATTCATTATAGTTGTACAAAAGTCTCCAATGACGAAAATTGTCCTACTATTAAATTGTCACATGACCCCTCACATGTCCCCATTTATAAACCTAGGTTTCTTTCTCAACTTGGAGGTGCCCAAATTTTGAAGTGGGATATTTTTTCACTATGTCCATGTGATGATTTAACAAAGATTTTGATGGTTCCTGCCATTGGAGACTGATAGTTCGACCATAACGAAAGGATGAGGACTTGCACATCTTTTGAAGGGTTGGTGACCAACTTGCTATTCAGACAGTAATTAGGGGACAAATTATGCAATTTTTTCTCTTGTTATATTATGCTCAAGTTCATTGGTATATGCTTGGGACGTTGAGTTTCTTGATTGGCACCCAGTAAGAACTTGGAATGACTAGAAAACTGAAAAAAAATGCTATTTTCCTTTGCTTATGCTACCTAACATGTATTATCAGGATGTTCCGTTACTCTGGTATTCCTAGCCACTGATTTACGTGTAACTCGTACTTGATGATGTCTGCAAAATGTGATTGATACTCTAAGCATTTTTCTACTGGATAGCATTTGATGTGATTCTTCTATAATACAGGCTGTTTTCCGGGGTTTCCAAGTCCGGAGGCAGTACCGTAAGATTGTTTGGTCAGTCGGAATCGTTGAAAAAGCAATATTACGTTGGCGTCTAAAAAGAAAGGGCTTCCGGGGGCTTCAGGTTCAAGCCGATGCAGCCCCCAATGATCAGACTCAAGATAGTGATGTAGAGGAGGACTTCTTCAAAGCCAGCAGAAAACAAGCTGAGGAACGTGTTGAGAGATCTGTAGTACGAGTACAGGCAATGTTTCGTTCAAAGCAAGCACAAGAAGAATATCGTAGGATGAAATTGGCACATAATGAAGCAAAGGTGATAACTTTTCTTCTATACTTGTGTGAAATTTGCAACTGCGTTCTTCAATATTCCAAAAATTTAGCTTACAAGTCGCCAATCAATTTTTCTAGTTAGGTCCTCACACTTTCATCTCCACTTTCTTTGGTCCCCACTAAATGGAAATGGTCACATTTTCCGTCACAGATTACTTGCCCTGACTTGATAAAACAGAAGGTTTCCATCTAGGGAAGATCAACATACTTCAGAAATGAAAGTTCAGAGACTGATCAGGAATTTATGTGTTTTATTTGTGAAAGTTCGATACCATGGAAATTTTTTGTTGCTATATTATAATCCTAACTTGTATTATCAACTGATAATTGTTATGTTGCAGCTCGAATTTGAAGGACTTCATGACCCTGACAGAGACATGGGATAAACTTATATCTGCAAAGACAATGGAAGTGTTAGAACAAGTGGAGGTCTGTGTTTGTGTTATTGACAAAATGTGTGTACATTTTGTAAATTCCGAGATTGAGGAGTTCAATTTTTGTTTTAGCCCCCGTTTACATGTTCTACAAAAATGTGTTACAGGACATTTTATTTGTCTATGGTGGTTAAACTTATTTGGTTTTATATGTTTTTATTTCTGTACATGTTTGTATGAGGTATGTTTTACTTATTTTTAGGAATTACTTTTGAAATAAGTAATCCACTACTATTTAACATTGATAGACAAAATAATATTTATTCTAAAATATATTTTGCAAATTTATGTGTGAAAATTTACCCGCCTTCACTGGATAAAAAGGCGTGTGGAGCCCTTTGTGTATGAGTAATGTTATTCATCTTCATTGAGGTTACAACTCCAGTCTAGATGGCGTTAATGTGAGATTAAATGATTATTTAATTTCACATTTCATTTAATCTATCATTTAGAGCTACATAGATTGGGGTTGTAACCGCAGTGTGGATGAATATCATTTTGTTTGTGTATTGCTTCAGTAGCAACTTGAATTTGTGATGTAACCGTCCTCCCAATTCATCTGGGAAAAGCGTGCATGGATCACAGCCTGTCGACGGAATATGTTTGTTGGGGGCATCACAGTTCTACGTATATGATAGAATAGGGACGTAAATGCAAATAAAATTCAATGAGAATCCATTTCCACTAAATTGGGGACCAAATCTGCTATTCCTCCCAAATTAATAAAATGAGGTACGTTTGGGCTTGAGTGAGCCCAGAAAGAACCAAGAACCAGCCCCATAACACCAATCATCGAAGGGAATAATTCATTAACAATTCAAAATTCAGGTTTTAAGTTTAAAAAATACAAACATCAGGTATTTAGGTAATTAATAAAAGATATTTATTATTTAAATATAATAAATTCAATAAATTAATTTATTAAATATAGTAATAACACAATTATATGCAATTTGGTCACAATTATCTAATTAATTAATCAAAAATTATTTTTCGGTCACAATTTATCAAATTATATTGGTCCTAATTTTTTTCTCGGTCACAAATCAAAATTTTTATAGGTCACATATTATTCATTGTTACTAATCGAAAATTTTATTGGCCACAACTCATTTATTCATTGTAAATCGATCACAACAAACCCGAGTTCGTTTCTCGACTGGTGCAATGTATTAAAATCTCTGAGGTACCCCTTCCTTCCACTAAAAAAAAAAAAAAAAAACTCATCAAATTATTGGTCACGATTTATTTTTTTGCTCACAAATCAAGGATTTTATAGGACACTGGTTATTTCTCGGTCACGGATCGAAAATTTTATAAGACAAGTTATTCTTCGATCACATAATCAAAATTTTTATTGTCACAACTCAATTACAATTTAATAAATTGTGAGTTACAATTACAATTTTCAGGTCATATATTATTTATTTGTAAAAAATTAATCAATTATTGATCACAACCAACCAATTAATTGGTCTCAGATACCCACCCCGCCAACCACCACCGCCACGATGACCACCAACAAAGCCGTCTCCATCACGACCACCGCACAAAGCACAGTCTCAAACACCACCACTGCACAACACTTGCAGCCACCATCTCAACGCTGCCTCCAACAACACCACCGTCACCATCAGAACCCACCACCATCACCTTAAACAAATCAACACTACCGCCAACTCTCCCCTAGAACCACCACCACCACCACCATTGCAAATGAATCACACATGGCAGAAAACACCACTACTACGTCACGCCAGATCCACTACCACCACAACCTCACCTCCACAACACAACCAACAAATAGAGATCCACCATCAGCAACCGATCCACCACTTCACCTCCACAACACATCCACCAAATCTCGATCCACCATCATGCAACCAGATCCACCACCTCATCTCCGTAGCACAGCCACCAAATCAGGACGCAGAGCACACCATCGCCACGGCCAAATCCATCACCACCAACTCTAGATCCATCATTAGTAGCCCAATCCACCACCACCACTACTAAAACCACTCAAACATCACCACACCATGGGAACCACCACCATCAACAAACAAAAACCAACCAAATCTGGCGTGGCCGCCATCTTCACGCCCAAAATCATCTCAACACCATGGCGGCACAACGCCACTGCGAGCGGGGTGGTTTTGATCGGTGACCCTCTCACCGTCTGTGGAGGTGCTTTATCGCGATTGTGGTGCGAGGTTGGGTTGTCGACAGAGAGAGAGGAGAAGGCTAGTCTATGGTGCAAGAAGACGAAGATGGCACAGCCAGAAAATTTCAGATCTCAGCATGATAGCTACAACTGGGATTGCTCACGACGACACTCAGTTTGCCAGATGCCGCTTCCGTTGGTGAAGAGGATGCCGCCGGTGAAGAGGAAGAGAAGGAGTGAAAGATGAGAGAGACGCGTGAAGATAAGTGAGACATGTGAAGATGAGGATGTGGGAGAGAGTGATTTAGGTTAATATAATTAATAATTCAATTAATAACGAATTTTTAATTAAATAAACTTCACGTCTGGATTTTGAATTGTTAATGAATTAGGGAAAAATTCATATTTAAGGTGTATTCTTTACCTCAATTCAAAAATAAGGTAAAATAGTTTGAAAATTCAAAAATCAGGTATGCATTTAATTAATTAAAAATATTTATTAAATAAGGTCACATTTTATGATTAATGGTCACAGATTCATAATTATAAGTTACA